>JAIPRL010000430.1:61655-77736 GCA_025469235.1 Pemphigus obesinymphae | reverse complement strand
ATGAAAAAATCATGTTTTGAATACTTTGAGCTAGGTTACATTTAGTGTTTTTATTTGCAATTGAGGAGATTGCACTCATAGAGTCACTTAAGATAAGTACATTATCGTGGGCAGTTGGTAGAGAAGACCAACTGCCCACGATATAATATATTATTTGTGCTATATTTGTTAGAATTTTGATATTTGGTAATTAGTGATATGTATTTATTAATTATCCTACCGATGAAATATCTAATTATAAAATAAGTAAAAGCAGAATGTACACTAGTATAATAGATTACATATGTTCTTGTGAATATTAAAAATAAAGTCCAAGACGTACCTTATTAGTATAGTATTGTAAGAAAAATTAACTTTTTTTCTGATTTATTTTGTAATATTATACCTTTTTATTGTTTGTCAGTCTTTGCGTAATAAAATTAAACTGTTTTGTTAGATCTATATAAGTTAATGATTTTATTTATTTTTAATAATTCAATTGTAACAAAATTATGATTCATACCTGAAATAAGTATTTATGAAATTTTTTTAAGTAAATAATGTGTTTGTTAAATATTTATTTAATCTATATATTCTAATTTTTATTTAAAAATTCCAGGCAAACCGTTTAACCATATTATATTAATATTCCAAATTAATGTATGTCATATGACTATATTGACAACAATTTTTCAAAATGGCTAAAAACTTTTAGGCTACCCGTTAGTGTCCATTATAATTTAATATTTTATATGATCTAATTATTATTATTGTTATGATTGAAACCCTATAATTATAATGGTCTATAGGTTAAGATAAAATAATATTATATATATATATATATATATATATGCATATAATAGTTATATGCATATATTAAAAAGTTATTTTGGAATGGCAAATGCTCCTTTAACAATTAACGTCTCCTCAAATTTTCATCTGCTATAAAATGTAAAATAATTACGAAACTAAAAGATCATTTGGTAAAATGATCATGGGGATGTTTACAAAAATGTTGTACAAGAAAATCATATTACCTGAAAACCGTTGTAAGTCCAACTACCAAATTTCATAAGGCAGTTCTGGTCATCAAATGGAAACCACGTGATGTCGATTTTACACGTACTTTTGAAAATACCAGGTGGCACGTACAAGCACGTACCATTGTGCCTCACTACCACGTTCGTTTGATAAGTACCGTCAAATTTTTCGTCAGCACTGTAAGTAGAATAAAACACATTAAAACCTGATTAATGAATATGAAAATAATTAATATATATATTACAGCTTAATATATAGGCGAACTAGTGGTTATTGTTATTAAATATTATTTTTTTATCCCAACCAATTTGATTATATTTCTTAATTTAATGTATCTTCATAAAATATACAGAAAAACTTTCAAATTGTATCTCATGCCTTGCCAGTCAAAACAGTCAAAATATTTTTAAAGGTTGTATATTGAATTTTCCAAAATTGTATTAAATTAAATTATGCTTATTATAAAAATGTTGTACTTCTATAATATTATTACCTACATAGAAAATATAAATTTATATGTAGAGCTGTAATCATAAGAAATAATTTAAAAATAATTTCTTAATAGTTTAATTTATGTCTTATTTATATGGAAAATTACATATCAATAAAACAGTTAATAAAATATTGATTTAATGTCAGTCGTAATGGCGTGTGAATCACGTAAAATGTAGCCTCTAAATAATCTATAGAAGTACCGTGATAATGACTATCAACATTGGTTACCATTGGTAATATGGTATAATGATTTATATTGGTATATAAAATATATAATTTAAATTAGATATTATTTTATTTCTACCATTTTTTCGCTATATTATAATATAATCACATGTATATACATTTATATATTATGTGATCTGTTTACTGATAAAATAATACCGTAAACAATTATTTGATTGGAATTCATTAGATTTCTACTGGTTCTTGCTCGTTGAATATGAGAATAAATTTGTATAAAATGTATGTATATATGTATGTAAAAAATTATTTATATACTTTATTATTATTACTACTATAATAAATTGGAATTTTATATTTAAACATTTTTTAGTCAAAGGTCAACTATTGAGGATTATTATGAAATGTAAAGAACATAACGTTTATTCAACATAATCTGTTAACTATAATTTGTATTACATTTCTTTATATAAACTTAAAAATATTACCACTCATAGAGTTTATATAATTGTATTCATGTCAATATTTTTTAATAAGTTTCACGACACGTAAATTTAATAATAATATTATATTTTTATGCGCTGTATGCTATAGTATAGATATTAAATATGCATACTAATATGCTGTTTAAAATTATTCTACTGAAAAAATAATTTGATTGGTTAATAGAATTATTGATTTATAATCGACAATTATTTAAATTCAAATATTGAATTTATAACACAATAATTTATAGTTGGGTATAAACTACATATCTATAAATATTTTTCATATTACAATAATCCAAATTGACACATTATTTAAAGATTTACTGCAAGCACGGGCAATAATTATACGAATAGATTAGACGGGAAAAAGGAATACAGAATTGATTAGGGTTACGTATATTGAATAATGAATCGTTCCATAATACTCTGTTCGGTAATTCGGTGCAATTTAAAAAAACTATTAATTAACTTATAAACAAATATAACATCAGCGGGAAAACGATGTACCTCTAAAGATACCTTATTTCAATGCCTAGCTGCATTAATAAATATTTTATTATTATGATTTATAATTATTATAACACCTGTAGAGTATTTATTTTATATATTTAACTATATTTAATAGTAATTTTTGAGATCATATAAATTTGGACCATTTATGAATTATTCTAGTATATAAACGGTACAATTTAATATTGAGAATTTTTACGAGTACATTTTTTTCTTAACACGTAAGGAATAATAGCGGAAAATTATAAAATAAAGTTAAAATTATGATTTCGGTAATATCAACTATATTCCATAAATAATAATACTAAGGACATGATTAATGAAATGGATAACATGAAATGACATTTTTACCGAAAATGTACTTAAATAAAAATTAACGTGACCATTTTTTGAATTTTGAATTAAAATCTTTGACTTTTCATTGAAATTTTCAATTTTGATGTTTTTATATTATATAGCGATTAATTTAGGATTTTAAGATCTTCAAACCTAATACAAAGTTAGTCGTACATTACTTTAACTATACATACATTCTTAACAATTATTTTAGATTCTGAGCAAATGATGTGCATTTTTTTATTATTCATCCCTGACCCATTTTATAGTTAGTACCTAGTTTAGTACTATAATAAGTTAATTTTGATTTTCTCAATAGTTTTTTAACGAATTAGAAAAAAATAACTGAAAAATTGTGTAAAAATGGGGGAAAAAATTATCAGTTTATTTTATTGACTAGTAATTTGCCAAACACTGTTTCGAACTATTCGTTAAAATATAATAAGAATCACATAAGTTAAGAGAGGTCATGTAATAGTATTCTAATAGTAATATATAAATTCTGTGATAAGAGCATGTAATTGCCAGATTTTTTCTATTACCAGCTAGTTTAAAAAAATAATATGTGTTTGATATTGTATTGTTAAAACATATTGAATATATTATTGACAGTTATACCGAAACTTAACTTAGAATAATTTTATCGGATGATTTATCATTGCTAAATACATTACATCAATCAATTAATATTTAAAACTATCTATAACTTGAATGTATAATGTTCATCGATTAATTGATTAGTTAACAATTGTGTAATGAATTTCGATTCGTCATCATTAATCGATAATAGGTCAATAAATTGGTAATCGATTATGAAATTTAAAGTTCATGTAGCCCCTACAAATACATAGGTATATGTATTTTCACTATACACATTCCCAAAAATTATAATATTCAACAGATGAAATCCACCGTAAGTTATCATTAAGTTCGGTGAATCCGAGAATATTCACCGCTATACCATAATATTAATTCTTAGCCATTAAGATTCATTTAATGACACACGCGTAATGCTTGTGGCGATAAAATCAAACCTTGTGGTCTAATAAAATCATTAGTAAATGTTTACGAACCAACAATAGACCACTTAAATGCACACTCTGTTTTAGAAATCACGCATTCGAGTACAAAATATGATCCAACTATTAATCACTGCTCAACAAACAATGATCCATCAATTTGAGACCCTATGTGTTGTCAGAGCCACTGATACAAAATTCTCCATTTAAGTGTCAAAATAAATCTACCAAATGTTCTAACGGTTTTATTTTTTCCTAAAATGTCTCACAGACCTTAAACTCGTTCGTTATTTTCTTTATATTGTATACTTCATTTATATGTATATATATATATATATATATATATAATATAGATAGGTATCTATAATTTAAATTATGTGATGTTTCTATTCAATAATTATAATTATTCGATGCCTTAAAAATATTAACTATTAAAATATTTAATAATTATCTTAATAATTTTTTTTATTAACATAAGGGTCACATTTTCAATTAATATGGTCAGATACCTATAAACTCTATTATCGCTTAAAAAAATCAAGATATTATAGATAATACTAACAGAAATGGTATATTTTCATTATATACATGTCTTCATTTTCCAAGTTTGAATTATAGTATAATATAGTAATAAGATATATGGCAAAAAATTGCGTTAAAGTGCATGGCTAAAACTAATTAATGATTTGTATCCATTATTAGCATTTAATGCCTTTGTAAATAATTTTACCAATAAAAGCTACATCATAAATTAATGTTTTAATGACAATGTATATGAGGAAATTGCAGCACTTAGCTACATTTTGTATTGATTTTTTGAACATACTCGTTAGTCAACTTACTCAGAAACTTTGATGGAATATATATTTTTTTTATCTTACCACATAAATTATTATCCTCACGGGTGTCACGAAGATTCAAGACTAGAATTAAGTACAGTCCAGAATATTCTTTATTCTTTAGAAATACTATTGAACAGTAATAACATATTCCGATAAAGAATATTACATTTTGCTTTAAAACTTTAAAATATTATGTTTCTATATATTATATAAATATGTTTAAAGAATATGAAAGAATTATGTTTAAATTATTAATTTTACATTAACTGTATAGGTGCTAATTAATCAATAATGTAACAACTGATTCATTTATAATATGTTTATCTTAAATAACTCCTTAACTGGTGCTTGAATCAAAACTTTTTTGTTGAATTATCGAGTCGTTAAATTTGCATGTAATAATTAATTTTAAGGAACTGTGTAATATTCACATTTTTGTAGTTAAAACACACAAATCACTTGACAATCTATATGCAATCGTTTATAGTTATTAAGCACACGCTTTTTTAGAGATTATCGTATATTCTAATCGTAAATTTTTAATATTGATAAAACAAAATATCATTTCAAATTGTAATTTTAACCAAAATTTGCATTGTAAATCTCGAAGCTTTTACAGTTATATCACATAAAAATGGGTATTTATTTGTATTTAATTAATTGAAAAAAAATCTTTAAGTAGGTATATTATAATACTGCATAAAAAAATCTATATTTCAAATGGTAAATTGTCTGAAGTATTTTGAAAAAACATATTTCCCAATAATATTTTACACTCATGGATAATTAAGTACTGTTGTTTATTGGGTTGTCGTAAATCACTTAAATACTTAAAGTCTTGTTTCGGCCTATATACGACGATATGGAGGGAGAAAACCATAAATGCCGAGTATATCGTAGGTTTTAGCAAAACAAATTAATGTTTATTGTTTATAAAAAAAAGAAAAAAAATTAAAGTAAGTGAAACATATTATATTAATAAAATGTACGTAATAAAAAAGTAAAAGCAAAAACCAACCTGTTGTACATTAGTATGTCCGGTTTCCACAGTCGGTTCGGATTGAGTCTGAGATCTTTAACACCTCCGTTTTCGGATATGTTCCACCTCATATTGTAGTCCACCCATTCCTGTAAAAATAAGAGAAAATAATGGTATTTATAGAAATTTATTAAATACATAAATATAACTTATTGGGCTGATGTGCCGAACCTGTCCCTTCGAAACTACCGAACTAGGGTATACCTATATTTCATCCAAGAGCCGGAATTACCTGAATTCCCTTGATCCTTGAGAGCATTTATATATTATATTCTACTAGGATACTTCTAATGACAAAGCCAGATTAAATCGAAGCTTTCGTGGATTGTTTCCAAACGTAGAAATTAGTTTTCCGTATAACTTTTCTGCGGGGGGTACCCGTAAATTATTGTTACGTTTGGCTCTCACAACAATACCTCCGTTCTGTTTGAGTTGAATATATTTTACGAAATGTCCGTATACATAAGTTTTATGCGCAATGAATTTAAACAATGTGAACATTTTAGTTTGCGCCTAGCTTGGTAATGGTTTAATGGTTTTAAATTATTATTCCATTATATTTTCCTGCAAGAAAAAAATGGAAAAACCTTAAGGGGCCTCGTGACTGGGTTGAAGTATGTGTAAAAAAGAGTCTCCTAAAGATTCCCCTAAATCTATAAGAAAAATCAAGTATAAATAGAATTACATTTTGAAAATAATTGAATATTATTTGTTTTGGTGTAACTAATGATATGTCAATTCCATTTAACACGTCTAATATACTCCATGGTATAACTACGGGCATTTGGGAAAAAGTCCATTTTGATTAAAATATGTATATGAATACTTTTTTTTGTTGAATAATAGTTACCTAATTTGTGCAATATCACGTTTTGTAATTTAGAAACATTTATTTGGAGTTAAGATTTTAAGAGTAGATGTAATAAATACGTATATGCATATAATTTTAAAATTTTAAGAATACTTTGTGCGTTATATCATATAATTAGTTTTGATGTATTCTCCCGTATATTATAATATATACACATTGTATCATATTTATATGATATAATATTCGACGGCAAGGAACACTTTATATTTTCTTTTGAATTAATGTTTACAAGTGTGTTATATATACGTGTTTTCTTATGTTTATGTTTATGTAATTTCGTATATACCGTAAAAGACCGTACGAGGACTTGCCACGATCCCGGAAAAGATGTTAATTTGTGCCCACCCATCCGATCTACCATTTTCTCGACGGCAAAAACGATTGAACTACGTATAAATAGTATCAAACGCCTGTTAATTTCACATCGCTGGCACACATCCCGCAATGCCTTTACAACAATTTACAACCTCGATAAAAGGGCAAGTGTGAATATGAGAAAGGTATAAGAGACCAAAGAACATACCAACAAGCGTATCGACCCTTTTTTTGTCAATTATTAAATTAATAAAAAAAATTTTAATCTAGAAATACATTTATATAATTTTATAATTAATTTGGTCTATAATAATTAGGTTTCATATCAACTATAAATATTAGTTTTTATAACAAATGTAAAGTATTTAACTAACCGTTATAAATTTCTGAACTATTCCTAAATTATTATACATATAAACATATGTATAATAATAATTTAATATTTATTATAAATCAAACATATTTTTATCAGTAACCGTATTTTTTTTAAGATATATAAACAATTGAAATACCTATATGACAAAGTTATGATGATATCACATTTCAATGAGTAACTTATGTAAATAGTATTGATGAGAGATATGGAATTTACCAGTAAAAATATTCGGCAAATTTACTGTTAAAATTTACGTAAACTTAGGTAAATCGACAAAAAATTGTTATATAGGTATTCATATATTTTATTTAAGTGTACTTATTGTAAATACAATTTTATAATATTTCATAACGTCATTAACCATTGTTTTTGCATTTATTTATTTATTTACATGTTTAACATTAAACATTTTAAAGTTTTTTTTATTATCATTAAAATTCTTCAAAGGAAAAGTATAATATATTAATTTTATTACTATTTATTATATTATACATTTTATTAGTCTATATAAAAATTATTAAACAAGTACAAACAATTAAAATAAGGGGTCTTTAAATTTTAAGTGTGGTAAAAAAAATACATTTTAACAATTTACGTAAATTTACATTTATCCATGAAATTTTTAAATATAATTAAATACAATATAATTTACCGTCCTTATATCTTTAGTCTTGGTTAGAGTTTATTATAATGAAGTCTTTGAAATAAAAATAATAATCTTTAAATAACTGTTATACCAATATAACAAGACCACAAATTAAGAATATACCACCAATGATCTTTTGAGTAAATTCTAAATAATATATAAACTGTTTAATAATTTATTGTTATGTAAAACTGTTAGAATTAGAAAAAATAGTTTTTGACAATATTAAAATCATACAGGAGACCAAGACAAGGCAAGACTTGTTAAGAGTTTAACGAACAGTAGTTAAATATCGATTTCGAGACAAAAACTAACAGGCCTGAGCCAATAAAACGAAAATTTACTACAAATTACCTCATGTACTCGTCTTAACATGGGTATTATATATAGTAGAATTAGTAAAATTTCCAACACTATAAAATAAATATCTAATCCATAAAATTTGCGCTGTTCTTGGGACACAATTTAACTTAATTTACATAGATTTATATAAAGTTAATTTGAATTTTACTTATTAAGTTTTAAAAAAAATAATTTATTTAGTTTAAATTTAATTTAAAAAAAAGTAACACGTTAAATAACTTAATTAAAATTAACATAACTTTTAACTCGTTAATGCCCTGCCTTGTATATTATACATGGTAATTTTTTTTGATAGTTATAATATAGGCAAATCACCATAGGTTTATCTATACTGTAGGTATATATAGATATAGGTTTTATCTATACTGTACAGTTATTGCTGAAAAATGAATTACGACAATTTTCCCATCAATAAAATAATAAGTAACTGATAGTACATCCATATGATCCAAAACCATTATTTCTAATATTCTTTAATAACTTTTAAAAAGTATAGAACACGTTTTACTACAATATTGTGCATAAAATGAAAATTTATGCGTGGCTTTTAAGGGGCCTCGCGACTGGGTTGAAATATGTGTAAAAAAGAGTCTCCGCATTTCTCAAATTTTGAAGCCGCATATTATCCGATTTAGGTTCTGAAAAATGTTCTAAAATTGTCATGACCTACTCAATGTTTTGTCATATTGATTTAAAAAAATTAATTTCCATTCAATTTTTATAGCACTTTTAATTTTTAAAATGCTCTAAAAATAGTTGTAAATTATATTTTTTTAAAAATATGATATGATATGACAAAACATTGGGGAGGTAATGACAACGCTATAACTTTTTTCAGAACCTAAATCGGACCATATGCGGCTTCAAAATTTGAGAAATGCTGAGCGTCTTTTTACAAAAATTATATTATGTAGCGTCAAAAACTAGAAAATTTGACATGTGATTGCGCGTTTAAAACAAAATAAGATAATATAATACAAATATATATAATGAGTACTTGTGACTATTCATAATATTATTATATTATATGGCAGTGAGTATATCTAACTAGTTTTTGGTACGCGCTGAAGATGACAACTTAGTTATTGAAATATACGTACACGCAAAATAAAAGTATATAATATTGTGACATTGCGTATATAATATAATAATATTAAGGTAATATTATGTACTTAATATTCATACACAAACACAATTTACGTTGACGAAGTACTAATGAAATTATTTTTAAAAATGTCGTGATTGAACCTTAAAAAAATTAATTCATTTATTATTGGAAAACAATAATTGTTCATAATTATGTATAAAATACAAGGATTGATTAATTAATAATGAATTAATGACTTTGTGAAGAACGCATTTTCTCGTTCGTTTTCCGATTAATTAATGTTTTGTGTTCCATTTTTTGGTTGTATAATTGCCATTAAACATGCCACCGAAAAGAAAATACAATGGTGATTATATTAAATTGGGTTTTACCGATATTATAGTGAATAAAGAGATAAGACCACAGTGCATGATTTGTATAACAAATTCGCATAATGATGCACTAAAACTTGCAAAATTGGAACAACATTTGAAGACAGTCCACTCTAATTTTAATGATTGTCTTCGACAATTCTTTGAAGGTAAGAAGGAAAACTTTAAAAAAATGAAACTTGGGACAAGTGGTGCGAAATTTGAAACCTCTAAAAAAGTGCTTCATGCTTCATATGAGATCTCATTATTAAGTTCTAAATGTAAAAAAGCGCATACCATTCACAAAACTTTGATTAAACCATGTTTTTTAAAAGCCACCAAAAAGATTTTAGGTAAGGAAGCAACAAAAAAAAAAAAAAAATTGCAAGATATTCCTTTATCAAATAACACTGTAAAATCGCGAATAGGAAATATGTCAAAATACATTGAAGAACAGCTCATATGTCTCATAAAAAATCTCCCTGTTTTGCTCTTCAGTGTGGCGAAAGTACGGATGTTGCAAATTGTTGTCAATTGCTAATCTCTGTTCAAATTTTAAGTGGAGATAACACAATCAAAGAAGAATTATTAATATCACAAGTATTAGAAACTACGTCAAAAAGGGTCGACGTTATGAAAATAATTCTTGATTATTTAGATAAACATAAACTAATGTGGAAAAACCTTGCTGGATTTTATACCGATGATACTCCTGCTATGCTAGGGTCACGTTCAGGCTTAGCTATATTGGTAAAACAAAAAAATTCAACCACAATAATAACGCACTGTATTATTCATCGTCAAGCGTTGGCGTTTAAAACTTTATCAAAAGACTTAGCTTTTGCAATGAAAATATCCATACAGTTAGTCAATGCTGTTAAAAAAGTGCACTCAATACACGTTTTACAAAAAGTATGTGCAAATGTGGACGCTGAGCATGAAACATTACTATTTCATACTGAAACAAGATGGCTTTCCAAAGGAAATATGTTAGCACGTTTATTTGAGCTTAAAGAGGAGTTAAAAGTATTTTTAATCGATAAAGATATGAAATATTTATATGAGCAATTTTGTGACCCAAAAATTGAAATGTAAATTGCTTATTTAAATAACTTAAATTTATAACTGCAAAGTTCTGGTAATGTAAAACTTGAAGGTTCCGCAAATATTTTCGTATTTGAATATAAAGTTTGCGCGTTTGTCTGTAAAATAAATCTTTGGATTGATAAAATTCAAGTGAACAATTATTCTGCATTTTCTACTTTGCAAATACTTATTGATGACAACCACTACAAATGTTTCACTAACTATATCCACAATAATGCATTACAACACTTAAAAATTCTTAAAGAGGAATTTACCAGATACTTTCCAGAATATGGTGTAGTAGACATTGATACCATTAAGAAGTTAATATGTAATCCTTTCACTGTTGAAGTTAAGAATAATCTTGATAAAATGCAAGAAGAATTAATAGAACTTCAGAACGACAGCAACTTAAATAATTCGTTTGAATATAATGCGAACTTAAAAGAGTTTTGGTGTAAAAAGGCCATGGGATATCTAAACATTCGCCAAACAGCATTACGTTTCCTCATGGTTTTTTTCCACTACATATTTATGTGAGCTATGTTTTTCTTCACTATTAACAATAAAAATAAACAATGAAATCGTCTGAATCCAAGTAATTATTCGCGACTTGCATTGAGCAACAGCATCATTCCAAGGATCCCACAACTGGTCAAAGAAGTGCGCGCTAATAAATCATATTAATTAAGTAGGTAGGTACTTATTTATGTAAACTTTTAATATTTTTTTTTGACATTGAATAAAAGTCAATTAATTTAAGTTTGTAAAATATTATTTCGATATTGATTAAATACCAAAATTGGAATTTATATCACCTTTTTTTTATTAAATTAGTCTAATGTTAATATATAATAAATAAGTTAAAATATTTTTCCACAATATAAACTGTATTTCTGGTTTTATTTTGTACATACAAGTTATAAACTATACCTAAACATATAAACAAAAAAAAATAAGTGTTATGCAGAGACGGTGGAATCAGGTCATGGTCCGTAAAAATTTATAAAAGTGGTCCGTGCCTATACTCCGGCCCACGAGAGAGTATCCGGATTCTCGATTTCTCCCACCACTGCTACTCAATGGCGTGTATACAGCGCGCACAAATATTGTAAATAATAAATAAGTAACGGCCGCACTACGGTGTACACAATAGGTGCGTCCATAATAATTGCATATACCTACCGACAATTTTACATTTTTATCAACTTACAAACAAGTTAGAAACACGAAATAAAAAGAAAATTACAGTTTAAATTCTAAACGTTCAATTATTTTTAAATTTTCAGCGATAGAAAAATAACGACGCTTTTTATTCGACATTTTTAATACGAAAACAAAATTTATAACTAAAATATTGAAACACATACGCATATAATCTCTTTTCTATGCACATACGACGACGGAAAATTGTACGGCTAAATTGCGGCTAAATACATATAATAATGTAGAAATAACAATATCTCGAAATCAAATAAAAATAAGCAATTACAGCGAATGATGAAACACAAATAAATCACAATTTTGACATCTCAAAAATCATTAGATATCGAGTTATCGCATCAGACTAAATTCAACATTTCACGAATTTAACAAAAATTATATTAAGATAGGTACCTACGTTTTGACATAAAATTATTTTTGAAAAATTTATTTTCCTGATATTATTAAATTATAATTTTTTATATTATAGACTAATGAGTTATTAACATTATAGAGATATATCAAATAATTAAATTATAAATAATATGCAAAAATAGTAATAATAATAACGTAAAAACGACGAAAATAAAATAAAAATGACTATTATGATAAATTTATAAAATATATTTTGAATATTCTTACCTTTCCGCTCCAATTTCTTTTTGTGGGTGTTAGTTGCCCGATATTGTTCATTTTATACATTATAAAAGAAAAATATCAAAATAACAAATATAAATTAATAAAACTACAGTGTTTCACTGCTATCACTCTGTGTGCAAGACTGCCGGCGGCGTACACCGACAGTTCACGAACGGTATGGCGAGGTACGAGGCGGTGTCAACCGATGCGCAGCGACGGTCGAATTTTTCCGGATACTCTCTCGTGGGCCTCAGTATAGTGTTGAGTTGGGAACCACTGCTCTAATTTCACTGACCGGTTCTATATACTGATTAGATATTGTACAGTTTTTTATATTACTATTAGGAAATTAGAAAAATGTATGAACACAAAAATATATAATGTTAAAAATATTATTTAACTACTCGTTTTTATTGATGGTTAATAATAACATTTTTCTCATTTGATGCAAATATTTTATAAAAAAATTTTAAAAATATCAAAATTAAGTCTATTTAAGGCTCAAACTTTTGAATAGTTTATTTAAAATGAAATATTTTGAATAAGTATTATTTTTAAAAATAGTGCTCGAACCTCGAATTACCCCCCCCCCTCCTTCACACAAGTACCAACAATCCTTTGTCTGTCAACTAAGCGATTTTGCCCATAAAAAAAAAAAACAAGTAAAAATGGATAAAGGTTTTATAAATTATTGGTTTTCAATATATTTGGACCCCCCTCCCCCAGAAAAAGTTAAAAATACTACACTGCATATATCTATTGCAATATACACCGAAAAAACCGTATGCGGCGGCTGTAACGACGGGTAAAATATGTCGATATTTAGCAGTAGCAGTTTTGAAGTAGAAATTTTTTTCACAAATTAATTTTTATACACCATTTTATATTTATTCATATATTTTTATTTTTACCTCACCACCATCATTTGTTAAAACTGTCTCAACTTTCAATTTTCAAATGGCAACCTATGACTTAAATTATAAATTTTCAAATAATATAGTTTTAGAAGAATTTTTACGTTTTAATTCCTTATTTCCGATGAATATCCCGCGCTTACCCCCCACATACATTCCTGTTGTCAATTTTATGTTTTTCTAAGCGTGTGCCTGCCGAGTTTAAATTAGTGTCTCCCCTGATGGCCATTATTTAGGTACTATTTAGACCAGTATTTGAATACGGTTCTGTTATTCAGGACCCAAACACAGCGTTTAATTCTGTTATGCATAAGCGAGTTTAATACGAATTTTAAAATTATGTTAGTCATATTATAAAGATACAGTGTGTTCGACATGACTATAAAGCCGATACTCTAGCTTCTTGATCTAAACACCTTGGCTTATTATAGACGTAATACTAACATCAGTCTTTTAGTTAAATTATGACGTGGGAAAATTTATTTTCTTTACCTACTCTCTCAAATCCCTTTCAAAGTCCTGCTTTTTCCGATATCTAGTTCTGTGTTCAAGTTACTGTAACGCAATTACTTTTTTGAGTAACGCAGTGATAATTGCGTTACTTTTTATATATAGTAACGCAAATGTAATTCAATTACTATTTAAAAGTAATTTGCATCGAAGTAAAGCGATATTTTTGAAGTTACAATTTTGTCATAATATTATTATAAAATTACATTATATGACCACAAAAAAATAATTTTAGTAATCAAATTTATTGTCAAATTTTCAGAACAACACGTGAGTATTTTTATATTATTAATATAATATCGAGGCGAGCAGTGGTTATTGTTTTGTACGACTATGTACAAAGTACGAATCACTGATGACCGGTAGGTATATTTTATATACGGATGTAAGGGAAGTAGGAAAAGTTTTCACGTCCGCGAACTACGATTACAGTCTACAATAATATTGACAGTCGTGTGACAAATCTGAAATCGTCTATATTATCGTGTATTATAAATTGTAATATATAGTTGAAATATTAGTTTTAAATATTTGATATCTTTCATACCACCATGGACAATAACGATATTGTGGAACTTCCATGGCCTGCATACAATAAATATTTCAGTATCGAAAAAGAAGAAATTCAAAAATTTTCACGTTAAGTGCAAATTACGTGTAAAATCGAAAATATATTCAACTGCAAAAAGAAGCAATTCAAATTAAAAAAAAACATATTACAGTAAGTACAATTATGAATTTACAAAGAACCTAATAAGTAATAATAATATTTAAAAGTTAAAACGAGTATTGGCATTACGTAGGTACCTGTTTACCTATTTAACCCATTAGGAGGCGTCCATTAATTACATGAGGTTATTTTGGTGATTTTTCGACCCTCCCCCTCCACCATGGTGAGATGTCATGAGATTTCTCGATCTCCTCCTCCACCAACCGTCCAAATATCACACGTGATATTTTTCATAATGCGTATTTTTAGCGTAAATACGATAATTACTTAATTTAATCCAGTTCTCTCGCAATTTCACAGTTTCTGGCGGAAAATAAATCACGTGATATTTGCCTAGGCCCCCTTCTCCACTATTTTATCAACTAAAAACTTAGAATTTTTTTCAATTTCTTACCTTGAGGCAGTGGCGTCATTTATAATTATAAAATGTGTGTTTTAATATCTAAGTACCTACCTACGTATTTAAAAGGCTAAAATTTACATTTTTTTATATCATAATGGATATAATGTAATGGATCAACAAGATAAAATAATTTAAAAAGGTTTTATCTCTTATTCACGAATAAAGATAGTATTTTTATCGATATGATCCGGATTGCAGCATTGCATAAAAGTTAAATATTAAAATATCAATCTCCTAAAATTTGGATAAAAATATATAATAATTATTAATGATAATAATAAAAAAAAAGTTATTCGATCCATGGTGGTTACATTATTGAAGTGTATTATTATTATTAATATAAATGTTTTGAAAATTTTTGGACTTAATATTATTATTAAATAGAAAAATTTAGTGCACGTTGTTCCTAACCAAAAAAGCAGAAAAACTGTATATAGGTATTTAAAAATAAAACATAGCATTGAAAACCAATAGGTACATTCCACGTTCCACTCACAACCTAAAATCTTCTTCTTCTTCTCCTTCGCCTTCTCTCCCAACTATTTGGGGTCGGCCACCCTGGTCCTACACTTCCACTTAACTCTATCTCCCGCATCTTCTTCACTTACTTCCACCTTCCTCATATCACTCGCCAT
>JAIPRL010000430.1:48600-61555 GCA_025469235.1 Pemphigus obesinymphae | reverse complement strand
AACAACAATACATAATAATTTGTTCCATCTTTTTTTTTAATAAATTCCAGTACTGTATTTAAATTAATTATTCTTTATTTCTTATATTATTCTTGTTATTATTTGTTGTTAAACCATTATTTGGTCTGTATAGTTGTTTGTATGTATACATTCATATGTAAATAAGATCCATATATATATGTGTGTGTGTGTGTGTAGCCTGAACAATAAAAATAGGACGTCCAGTGGTAATTTTTAGTATCTATAGGTACTAAATATATATATAATAAATACATATATAAACATATATGTGAGTGTGGTGTGGCCTGTACAGCATAAATAGGACGTCCATCGGCCTGTTTGTAGGATATCCAATGACTTGTATGGGCTGCTAACAGGACCTAAAACTAATATAGCCTATAATTATATTTTAATGACGGTCACAGGAGGTGAACATTCACCTGTCCATAGGACATTGAAGGGACATCCTTATTAGAGCCTGTGACCAACACAGGAATGGTCCGGGACGTTCCCGTTGGTCTTAAAAGGTAGGACGCGGGATGTCCATGGGATGGTTTTGTGCTATTATGGATAATTACTACTATTAATACAAATATTATTATTATTATTGACTACTATTATTACAATTCAAAATAATACACTTTTAACTGAATATAAATATTTCAACATTTATGATATCATTCTGTGAGTGAATCAAAAATTAACCGTCAGATGCTATACACCCTCGTATGATAGGTATATACTAACTGATAACTTCACACATACCAGCTACTAGCAGAATTGCTTACCACTAAATCGTTATGTTAAAGCAATTGAAAGTTGTGCATTTTTTCAATGATTTCGACCAACAAATTAAGGATACTTAAAATTTTTTAAACTTAAATTCTTAAAAGATATTAATATTCTGTAGGTTTTTTTCTAGAGAATGTTTTAAACTGAATTTTTATATTTTTTCTTAAATTATTTAAAAAAAATAAGATTTGATTTTTGTGAATTTATTAATTTGCATACCTTTATCATATGAAAATATAATATAATATGGAAACATTTTAACAATATTTTCTAGTAAAGAACGTATAAAATCAGAAAATATTTTCAAAATTAAAATCGGTAAATTTTAAGTACTTTGTCAGGATTTTTGGTCTTTATAAGTATATTTTTATTAATTATTTATTATTATGCAACAATAAAAATATGTTACCGACATATGACTTTTAATATTACTATTTAAATTAATTTTAATTTTTTTAAATTGTTAGATTTTAATGTTTCTTAAACTTTTAATAAATGAAGTTGCTCATGCATAACCTATTAAACTCATGAGGACTTTAATGCCATTGGTGTACATTAAATTAATTTTAATAACAAATTTTATAATAAAATTAAATTCTTTTGTTTTAAATTAATAAATAAATTTCCCATTATAATTGTAACAGTTTTTATTTATTTTTTTGTATATTTCTATTGCTTCTCTGTTTAGTTTTACGTTTTGAAAGTTAAATTTAATTTAAAAGTTATATATTTATAAAGAACTAAACTTAAATAGCAATAGAAATTTCAAAAAATTATATGTATTTTTAAAAGCCCATTGCAATATATTCATTATTGCAATTAATTTAATTATAAACAAATGGAAATAGTATAATCCTGCAATGCGCATGGTTGACAAATTGGTAATCGGTAGTTTGTGACCGGTGTCCGGTTTGTGATGACATTATCATGTAGACATTTTATTCCTACAGGAATGTCTTATACTATTTGATAGTAGTGGTGTAGCCAGAATTTGTATAGAAAGAGATCAATTATTATTGAGGGACCATTTTTTACGAGAAAAATTCCTCTCCAAATAACAAATTATAATCTTTTATTTATCTTTTATAATTCTTTTCTTATAACTTCTTGAGTAAAATTATTCAAGAAATTTAATTCATTATCCCATCGGTCTTTATTATTATTTTTATTTGAAGGCATAAGACGATTCTGTGTGAAGTTCGAAATAATATTGTTTTTAAAATTATACAAATTTTGTATATTCTTAGTAGTCTTTTTACGCTCAAGAAAACTAAATAAACCTCTATAAAAGGTACTGTCAAGAAAAATCTATACCCAAAAACTCCTAATCTACTCTTTTCTACTAGAAAAAGTGTATACATACATACAATATTAAAGCATCAATTTTATTTTATACATTTTTAAAATCTGGTCAAAAAATGTTGTAATTTTAATCACGTTAATATCGAATTATAGTTAATATTTAGTGTTAATTTAAAGTTTTTGGCTAAATTATAAACATTTTTGGTCATTTTCGGTAGATTTGCTTTACGTTTAAGACTGTTGGAGCACCCTGTATTTTTGTGTTATTAATCAATAAGTAGAAAATTAGTTTATACGTACTTCTTTATGTCAAATTATTGATTTGAATCTAATATGTATGAATTTATATAAGCTTTTTTTCTAGGCTAGGTAGAAATATTTTTTGTATTTTTAATTTAATAAGTTTTGAAATCAAGTTTATTTTGAAAAAAAAAAAAATTAAAAATGAAGAATTTTTTTTTCAAATTATATGAATTTATAAGTTGAAAAACTTTTTCTGTATATTTTTCTATATAACCTAGTAAAACGGTTAATGAATACAAATTGGACTACTGAAATTAAAAAATCTTTCACTTTTAGCAGTTGTGTAAAAGGGGAAAATTTAGAAAAAATATAGAAAGCATTACAACATTTCTAAAAATTTAGAATGATTACGTCTCATACACATGCATACACATAATATAATGAATTGCCTATAATGGGAATTATCTGCTCCAATAACTATAAAACATTGACTAAAAAAATAAAAAAAATTACCTCTTTAAAGTATTAATTAAAACAAATGTATTATAACCGAAAGTCTGTATCAGAATATTCCTATTTGACTTTGTTTAGTTGAAATTATGTAGGTATACTTGCAAAAAAAAAAAAAAACATATATCACTAATACTCTCAGAATCTAAAAGAAAAAAATACGTCACGTGGGGAGAACGCATAACCTTTTTGGTTCTTCCCTTGGCTATGCCACTGTCTTACAGATAGTTTTTGGTTTGCGCTGAAAATCATAACAATATTAGTTGAAATACGTATACAAAATTAAAAGTGTATTATTTTTGTGATTTAGGGTTTATAATATTTTATACGTTTATATAAATCATCTGCATTATGAGTACCTATATATTTACTCCGTAATATTTTTATAAATATTTCTAGCAGATACTTACCATGTTTAACCAAGCATTTGTAACAACGATTTGATTTTTTTCATCCTAAAAACAACACAAAGATAATAGTATTAATATGTGGCCATATGTAAATATAATAAAAAACATCAATTTAAATAAATATCGTACAACATTATACGAAATAAGTTATTTTTATATCAGAAGATAAATAGTTAAAACTCTGAAAAAAATTAACTATCACGAAAAAAAATCCTGCATAAACAATATTTAAATCATTTTAATGAAACACCAGTATTTTGTTCATATCGTATATTGTTAGTGTAGCAGATAGACACTTTATAAACTCTCCGTTATGTGACTAAAACTCATATTATTATTTTTAAACAAATGAATTTTCCATACAAAAATTAAACGTTATTTTAATTTCCAAATGAGTAAGTCAGAAAACTATTATTAGTGACAGATTTAAGTACATATATATAATATGTGCTGAAAGAGGGAATTTTAATTATTGTTTATTATTTTATGTATAGGTATAGTTTCATTCATTCTAATTATTTTTTATTATACCTACGTCCTACGCCTACTGTAGTCCCGTGAGACAGTCGTCTCTACATAAATGAAATATAAATGTTGCGCATGCATTCGAAATAATGAATGAAGGTATCTCGTAACGTGTTGGTGGTTTAGCCTGTTAATTTAAATGTTGCATGCATGAACACAAGTTTTTTTGAAAAATCGATAAATGAAAAAAAATATGTATAAAATAAAAAGACATTTTCTAAAATAAACACTGAAACTAGTATAAGTATATATTAAACTTACACAGTAACGAAATATTTGAATTCTTTTTTTCTTTTTTTTACCTTCAAAACCAAAGTTTTATTATTTGTATTCGTTATCCAAAGGATTTTGACATTTATTTATATAAATGTAAAAATAATTATATATTGATACTCATAAAAATCAATAAAAATGTATTATAATTTTTGATTAATATGATAGATTAATGTAATATATCACCTATATAGTAATTAGTAAGATTATATAGCGAGACAATACTGTATGTTTATAAGTGATTATCCTATACACTGTATGAAGCAAGAACAAAACGTGCGTGGTTTCAGAGTAACAAAATGGGTAATAAAACATTCATTTATTAAATATATTAATTATGAATTGTTTTGTATTAATTTTTTGCCACAAAACACGTGGATAGAATAGGTAATAACTAATAATAATGTACATAGTTATAATATTGATAATATATATTTTCACAGTTTAACAAAAAAAAACTACATATTGGGAATTTTAATTTTTTTATCTGATTACTATGTAACTACACTTTTTAAACGTTTCATGTATAATGTATTATGGCCACCCCCTGGTCTCGCTCGATATCACCGAAATAAAAGACAATTTTTGTATAGTTCAGAATTAGAATATAGAGTTTAGTCAGAAATGTTATTGAATATTTAATTTTACATCGATGAAAATAATCCAAAGAAGAAATCTAGGTTTTTAAGGTAGTGTAAAAATTTCAAAAGTGACATAATTATATCGTCTATTCAATAATTTTACATAGGTAGTAATTTATTAAACTTTGTATTATTTATTATAAAACGGTAATATATTATACGGTAATTTATACATTTTACTATTATCATAATTGAAAAAAAACCGTTTATATTTTATATGGATATACTAGAGTTTATAAAAATCTATAAAGATATATATTATACAATTATCAAATTAAATCAAAAAGCAAACATTCTATTTTATGAAGATAACCCGACCAAAAAACATTTTTTAATGTGTTTGTTGTTCGATATTTATAATTTGTTTATAATACTATACCTATTAATAATAATAATAACAATAATTAACTAATTCATTAAAAATACACTTAAAATAATGTTGAAACATTATACCTATACTTAAATGATTTATTTTATTTTATTTGTTAATTTTGACATGGATTCGTTTTTACTCGTATATTTTCTATGTTTTCGTATTTTTTGTAAATTAAATATTATAGAAAGGTATTGATAAAATATTTATTGTTTTAATAACATATAAATATTATTATTTATTAAAATTAACTAAGTTCAATTAATTATCAATACGTTAAATGTATTGTTTTTATTATTATTATTAAATGATAGTCGACTTGTTTATCATATAATGTATATACAGGTGTACCTTCGTTTCACTTAAAAGACATAATTATAATACATTCCTATAAGTCGTCAATGTCACGATTTATTTTAATATTGCTCCTGTAATTCGTGTCACGTCGCTTCAAAAGTAAACTATTGATCTTGCGGATAGACGATTGGTGGGGATTTTGAACAACGTGTTTTCGAAATCATCCCTCGTGAATTTAAGTCAAACATACAGACAGGACAAAGTACAAAATTTTGTAAACATTTAAAAATTACTTTTATATATTTTAACGAGTTTACATTCAATATGCTGTCACAGAATTAAAGGGTTCTAAATCTCTTTTAATTTATCTTCTTCATTATGGGGATCTTATAAGGATTTTTAAACACATATTTTAAGCAGAAAATGAGACTTATATATTGGTTTACAAAGAAAACATAGACAATGAATATTTTTACAGCATATGTACTGCAGATTAAATTTGAAGATCAGATTTTAAGGGGTTCTCTATATGCAATTTTTAAGAAATGACATTAATAATAAAAAAATAACAATTTAGAAATATTTATGTATTTCTATTATAATTAATTTAAAAATAGCTCCGTACTTTTACCACTATTAATTTACTGTGGAATCACTGTGTCTAACAGGCATATAGTTAGCTAAATAAAATTGTGAAATTTTGGAAAGTCCAATTTAAAATCTGAAAACAGATTTAAATTAGTTGGCCTGTTTTCTAAGGATTCATTGAGGCATTTTTCTTTAATATTAAATACCGTAATATGATAAATGTTTTTAACATACAGTTTTTAATAAAAAATAAAACTCGCCAAAAAAGTTGGTTTTTTAAATCTACTTAAATGATCCTTAGTAGATAAATCGATGAATTCAAAGCTCTTTTCAAAATTAAAATCTGATTATAAAAAGTCCCACAGCTTAATCTAGAATTTAGGTCAATTTTTATGTCATAGTGTTAATGTTGTTTGACGTCCTCTTAAATATTTTTTTAAGTACCTTGGTAGAAAAATTTCATTCTAGGTGAGCAAATTACATCAATAATTATTATTTTCATACATAATTCATGTCGGTATATATTCCCAATAATAAAGTTTATCTACTAAAATAATATTGTGCAAGTTAGTAAATTGTGCTAACGAAAATTTGGTTTGTATTTTGAAAAAAATTATTAACTTAATGTACTGTGCTTCAAAAACGATAATTTAATAAGCAAATAGAGTTATCGAGGAAGAAAGTAGATATTTTCAACTTGTTTGTTCCAAGTTATAATATGTACTTAATATTTATATATTTATATTATTCTAATTAGTTTATATATCTATATACTACACTCGTATACAGTACTATGCTGTAGATCATCTAACATAAATATAATTATACGATTGCACTATTTAATTACTCATTTAATCATAACACAGATAATGGAACAATTGTATAGTTTGCAGTGCAGATATATATAAAATAGAATTGCGTATACTTAGTAAAACTACGTAGTTTACTTATATATTTTTATATTCCTAAGATAGTACAAATAAAATACAATGTAATGTATTTGCCGTTCGTTTTTTGAACTAACAGCATATTTTCAGTGATTTATTTTCATGTATGTACATTGTACATTGTACCTACATATCTTCCGTTTTGGTGTTTTAAAATTTGCCCTAATATATCCATTGGATATTCAGGATATCCATAGAGTCTATCAAATGTATATTGAATGGATATATTTGTGCTGTGTGGGAAACGAATTGATAAAATCGTTTCATAAAACTTCAATTTGATATAACTTTGAAACCAAGTTCGACCGCCAAATTCTGACTTCACCAATAATTTTTTGATCAAAAAATACATATTTTAAATAAAAAAAAAATGGAAAAAATCGATTTTATTTTGTAAAGTATGTATTACGAATTAAATGACTATAAATTTAAAATTGCTATTAATAGTTCAAAAATGGATTATAATTTTCAAACATTATTACCTTCATAATGTACGTATATATGTTTTTCGTGAAAATTTCAAGTTTATAGGTCTATTATTTCCCTGAAATTCGAACACATTTCATACCAATAGTACATATTATAGAAAAAAAAAAAAAAAATGAAATAGCTAGATAATAAAAATAATCTAAATAAAAATATCTAGTTGTTTTGCATAATGCTATATAAGTTGTGCCGCTCATATTATATTTTGTCATAATAATTTTAATGATAAAATTGTATCAATAAATGGTGATAGTTCTTATTATAATTTTTAAAACCTATATTTTTGTGAGATTTTCAGAAATGTCTATACAGGCACAGGGTGTCTGTACATTAGAATCGCTAATGGTTGTATTACTATAAATATATAAAACATATTATAATATTAATATAATTTGTATTTCTAAAATAGACAAAATGAGATAAACATAAAAAATAAATGTTTCATGTTTAAATTCTCAACAAAATTTCGAATTTTATAACTAATTTTATTCTAATCAAATATATATACAAAATTTGAAATGAGAATTTAAATAAATCTTATACAAAAACTATCAATACCTAGATAGAACCTGCATGCCGGTTATAAATGAAGAAACCGTACTAAAAATTCCTATTGGAAATAGTAATTATACGAATCGAAGACGACGATTGTACAAATATATTATTGCTTGCTTTTGTATCATGTGAATTGTACTTTGCACTATTGTCACTTAATAACGTTTTATTACTGAATGAAATGTAGCTATAAAGTATCAATATACGAACCACGTCTATTATCTGCTGTAGCGTGATGCCGAATGTAACTTCGAGTGGATCTGATTCGTTGGAAACGGGTCTCTCCAGAGGATTGTAGTCTATTAAGAGTTGGTCCAAAAGATCCCTTTCGAATTTACCTTGAACGCTTTCTGAAATAAAATGGATAGAAATAAATAAACTTCATATAATGATATTGTGGTACATAAATATATAAATTATAATATAATTATTTGAACGTAAAAGTCACGATATGACTATAAGTAATATATATATATATATATATATATATGGGTATGAATATAAATTCAATATTATAAATCACATTTTTTTCAAAATTCAAACATTTGATTTTGAAAAATAAAAACACATATTTTTATCCTAAAATGGAGTCTGCGATTGAATTATTGAATGATTTACATGAAATTAAGATATTATTTCCACCGAATGTTCGGTAACTTGTTAATTGTTCTTCGTTAGATAAAACCGAAACTATAGTAATTTAGTTAGCTTAAGAAATTCGATTCGATAAAATTAATACACGCAGAAGCATAAGAAGACTCCATGTAGTCATTGCAATTCCAAATCCAAGATGAAATACATTTGAAAAATTTATTATCCCATGAAATAATCGTAAATTCATTTATTACACTATTAATCCATTGAACAATAATACCTACATATGTATATAATTAAATATAAGGTGTAGGTAATAAAAATAAAATATAAATTTACAATTTGAAATTCAATAAAATAATTTAAAATTAATTTTTACTGTGAACTTGGTAGTATATATTTTAAACATCCATAATTTAATGAAAACAATTAACCTAGATGATTTAATTCAATTAATTTAAATGCTTCCAGTTATAAGTTGATAGTTAAGTAACAGTAAATAATTTGATCTCCCCCATTTAATGCTAAAATAGAAAACAATATTATTTTGACTCGACTAGAAAAATATTAATTTTTATTGAAAATAAAAATAGTCCTTCCAAATTATAAAAGAATTTAAATGCTTATATTATTTTCGTTATAGAGGGTTGTATCATACAGTCTACATGTATTAAAATTAAAACTATTATAAAAACTAATTTTTAATTTGAATATGTAGTTTGTTAAACTCTTGAAAATAGTTTGACCGTAATAATATATTAACTTAACTGAATAATTATAAAAATTATTAAAACACAATAAACATAGTAAGGAAAAAAATGAAGCAAGATAAATACTTAATGATGAAGAAGAATTATTTATAAATTTAATTAAAAAATATAAAACTATAGGTAAATTTTTTAACTTGTTGATTTAAAATTTTACGGATTTTAATTATACTGACTAAATATTGGTTTGAAATATTGATTGTTTATATGTATATATATTATTGTACATTAAAAACATAATAATAATAATTATTATTATATTATTATATATATATTTTTTTTTTCAACCCGAGGGTTGATTTACAACTCCAATTCTCCATTCTGACCGATTGCTCGCTTTTTTTTTTAAGTTCCTTAAATGTTTTGACTTTTGCATCAAATTTAATTTGTCCTATATAAGAGTTTCGTGAACGTCCTGCAGTTTTCTTTTCTTCTATCATACCCTCTAATATTATATTATGCATCTCTTCTGGGTGTCTCAAGGCATGTCCAATCATTTTCCAACGCCTTGCTCTAATATTATCTATGAGTGTTTGTTTTTCTCTCACAATGCCGAGTACTTCTTCGTTTGTTTTTCGCTCTATCCAACTTATCTTCTCCATACGCCTCCAACACCACATCTCAAACACAAACACTTCTAGCTTTTTCTTCTCGGTATCATTTATTACCCATGTTTCACATCCATATGTTGCAACACTCCATACATATGTTTTAATAATTTTCTTCTTTATATTGAGATGTATCTTTTTTGAGGTGAGTAATTTTTGTTTTTTACTAAAAGCTGTTTTTGCTAATGCTATGCGTTGTTTTATCTCTCGTACACTCTTACCATCAGATGTGATTTTGCTCCCAAGGTATACCATTTCATCTACTTGTACTAGTTTTTGGCTGTCTATGTATACATCGGCTTTTATTTTGGGGTCTCTGGCGCAGACTAAAATCTTCGTTTTTCCACTATTTATTTTTATTTCTGATGTTTTAAGCACTTCATTCATTTCTTCAACTGCACGCTGTATGTCCCCTTCGCTCTCTGCTATTACCACAATATTATCTGCAATCGTATCATTGGAACCATTTCTCCACCAATTTTAATTCCAATATTTAATCTTGTTAGCTTTGCTTTCACTGTATTTATAACTTTTTCGATGTAGTAGTTAAAAAGTGGAGGTGATAATGTACATCCTTGTCGATCTACTTTTTTTATTTGAGCGTTAGCAGTAATTTCTCCTTTTTTAATGCCAGCTGTTTGATTTTTGTAGAGACTGTGGATAATTCTTAGGTCATGCTGTTCAACACCTATTTCTCGTAATGTGAGCAGCATTTTATTCCAGTTTACATTATCGAGTGCCTTCTCCAGGTCTATGAAAGCCAAATATGTAACTTTGTTTCTATCGATCTGTTTTTCAATAAACACTCGCCGTCCTAGAATTGCTTCTCTTGTACCTATTTGTCTTCTAAATCCATATTGATCATTTTTCAGGTACTGTTCAACTTTTCCTTTAATTCTTCCATTTATTATTTTTGTTAGGATTTTTGAGACATGTGTCAGTAGACTCAGTGTTTTGAACTGTTCACAGGAATAATTAAGTATTTTTGTTCTATATTATTATATTTTTTTTTTTTATTTAGGGATACATATGAAAATTTTTTTTTTTTTTTTAGTAAAACCTGGAAACACAACAGTTTCTTTTTATGTATATTATTTTAGTTCATCGTAATCATTGAGGGACTGGATGAAAAAGAGGAGGATATAGAGAGGGAGATAGGTAAAAAATGTATATATATTATAGTCATATTAAAACATTTATTTTTATTTCGGTAGACTTCCATTCATATTTATATATATATTAGCGTGGTGATAAATTATTCATTTAACCCGTTTTTCTGTACTTCTTATTTTTGTTAATTTTGTATATTCTGCTATCGGACTTCTTAGGTTTTTTATTATTTGTCGGACTATTCTTCTTTCGATGATCTTTGTGTTTGTTTTTATGCGTTTTAGCTATGTTATTAATGTATTGTGTGTTAGTTTGATTTTTTTGTTTACTTTTTTATTTCGACATAGTGGTTTTTCATATTTTTTTTTCTTCGGTGTAATATTTTTCTTTATCTAGAACAAATTACAAGGTCTGATTTTAATATATTTTTTTATATCTATTATGGCAGGGGATAATAATATATTATTTATTAGTTTCCCTATACTCGTACATATAACCAAGTAACTGCTACATTTTATATATTTAAATTATTAATCAAAAGGCTTTTTATGTTGTTTCATTGACGTTTGAATTTTACAAGATAAGGAGAATTATTTGGTATTATTAATATTGTCATTATTTATCTTATTACTATTTACCTACTTGTTCGAATTATTTCAATCTGGTGTATTTGTCTTTATTTATAAATGTATATTTACATTGTTAATTTTTATAATATGATATATTTATTCATTTGTGGCTAAAATTTATGCCCTTTTAAAGTACGGTTTTAATCATCTTATATGAATTACGTCTTCATTCTGTTTGTTATTTAGTGTTAATAATAATTTGTAATTTAGGTCATAATTTTTTTATGATTTTGTAGGGGTTTCTATATTTGGGACCCAGTTTTGGGGATTGTCTTTTATCCAAAAAAGGTAAACTTATCATAACAAAATAGCCCTCTTCATATAATATTAACCTATGCTTTGAGTGATGATATTTCTTTTGTATCATTTGGGCGTTGTGTATTCTATTTGATATATCTTTTATGATTTCATTTAATCAGATTAAAGAATTCTTTATGTCATTTGGCAGATTGTCAGGTATTATTTTATTATCGAATGAAAATGAAGGTTGAAATCCATGCATTAGATAAAAAGGGCTGTATTTAGTTGTGGTCTGAGGGTTGGCATTGTAGCTTAAAGTGATGTATGGTAAATAATATGACCATCGTTCTTGGTTGTCGTCCAGATAATTTCTCAATGAGGAACATAGTACTCCATTTATTTTTTCTACAAAACGATTTGTTTATGATGAATAGCTTGTGGACATCATTATTTTAGATTCTGAGCGTAGCGAGGGAGCTATTGGTTTTACAATGATGTTTATTTTTATTTTTTCTGTAAACACTTTTTGTACCAAAAGGAGTGATACGATCTTTACAAACTTACCCAGTTTCTGGTAGCAAATTGCATCTAGTTGGTACTATTAAGAGGTCATTTTTCAATTTTCTCAATAGTTATTTAATGCGTAAGGAAAAACTACGAAAAAATGAGTTAAAAACGGCAAATATACGGTTTCGTTAAATCGGGAATTTTCATTTCTTCGTAATTTCGAAAATAATCACTTGAAAATCTTGAAATTTACATCAAATATTTAATTTAGTAATATATTTACGTTGATTAAGTTTTTTTGAATTTTTTTGCAATTTTGGGCTATTTATAGACATTTTAGTTTTCGAGATTTCTAAGTCCTAAAGGGGTAATTTTCGATTTAAAGTTCTGAAAATTTTATACAGCGTTAAATATACGTTATTCTAATTAAATTCAAAAATATTGAAAATTCGTAGTCACAATTTTTTTTTTTTGTAGTCATTTAAATTTTTTCGACAAAATTATCAATTTTGAGGTATTTAAGTCCAAATAGTTGGTAAAATGAGATTTGAAGACCTG
>JAIPRL010000430.1:0-47500 GCA_025469235.1 Pemphigus obesinymphae | reverse complement strand
TTTAAACTTTTACCTTCTCTCAAAATATAAACATAACTGTTAATTGACACGAATACCTATATATTTTTCATCCATATTTACTGAATATTTCTAGTTTGTGATATTTTAATATAATCTAGGACCGTATAGATAAAAAATATTCGGTTAAAAAAAATTAAACATTAAATAAAAATATATTGTGACGCATTTAACACTAATAATCTAGTTTTTATAAATAGTATAATACTCAAAATCATTAAATAAAAAAATCTGTTGTTTTGTTGGTAACTTGGTAATTTTTATTTGTTTTAATTCGGTCCAAAAAAAAGATTCAATTTTAGTAACTGCATATTTACATGAAAAATATTTGTATGCAAATGAAATATTCAAATTTTGAATAATGTGATTACAGGTTTAAATTATTTTGAACTATATTTTAACAACTCTAATTTCTACGAAATTTATCACGCCAATAGTCAAATACTAGTATATTCGTCATAAGATAAAACATTTTATCGAAATTTTTGATAAAACTTTTTTCGAATATACACATAAATTTTAAAAACAAAAATTGTAAGGGATCTAAATTGACCACAGTCGTCTTGCTTCGTACCCTGTAAAGGACAGCACAGTGATCTTGTTATACCTATATGTGTACATTATGCTGACTTTGTGCAAATTTAAGTCTTTTAACGTCTATTCCGCTGATGTTTAAGCACATCTTAACATTATCTTAGCATTATTTTAATAGTTTGTGAACTATATACATATATACATATATATATATATATATAGTAATATATTTAAGTACGGTTAAATCGTTCATATCACTCTTATCAAGTTAAAATGAAATGAAGACAAAAAACAGTTACGTAAATCCTTCCTTCAGCAAGGACCACACCGACATGATTATAATATTATAATACCATAGACGTACGATAATACAATAAATCCTTTAAGTATATTCAGTCAATTCGTGAAATGTCACTCAATTCAAAAAAATACTCAAATGAAGAATAAGCCATTTTATCAAATAAAATAGGGCTTCACAATTCAATTCATCAATCGGTGACGTATTTTAAAGGTAGTACCTAAGGCGTATAAAAGCCTGATAAAAGAAATATTGATACAAATACGAAATGTAATTATAAACACGATTTTAAACAGTTATTTAACAGTTAAAATTTGTTTATATAATATATATAAATCTCATCATATGATAATTTACCTTATTATATATAGTGTTATAATAAATATATTAAATATATAATAAATAATAAATTATGGATTATAAATATTTATAAAAAATATTAATATAAAATAAATCAAAGCTAAGCAAGACACTCAATTTTAGTCACCGAGTTAAAGTACTACATATTATACAGTTATAGAACTGAATTAATTATTATATATAGAAATTATTTTCACAAATATAGTACTATACCTAGTGACTTTTTAAAGTTGATTAATTTTTAATAACCCTTACATTTAAAAGATACATATTAACATTACAATTAATTTTAAATGTATAATTTAAATAATTAACTTCCTTTAAATATTGTTGGAGTAATTAAAATTATATGTAAATTTCACATTAAATTTATGGTATGTGTATAATTTTTACAAGTAAAAGTTTAACAAATTATCTACTAGAATTGAATAGGTACGTATAATATCAAAGATAAATAAATTAATGATAAACATTAACTCAAATAAATGAAGTTAAATTCACCAAAAATTCTTTAGTTAGAAGTTAAAAATTAACAAATAATAGTTCAACACATTAAGTTAAAAGTAATGTAATAAATGCCTTATAAAAAATAAAATAAAAATGTGCTATCAAAATTTAAAAATATATATAGTGTAATAATAAATATTATTATTCTACATTTATTTCGATAAAAATATATAGGTAATATATCAAATTCTCCAGAATTTTACTAAGTCTTTAATTTTTAAGTCTACTATATTAACTTAACTGGACAGTGGATGACTATAAAAACTAGTTTTAAAACGATGGGCTAATTTAATGAATATTTAAACTAGTGTAAATTATATTAAGTTAAGTTCTTTAGGTTGTTATAGGTAAAATTAATTAATTAGTTCATTTACAAAATTTAAAGATTTTGTTAACTTTAACATTTTAACTAGGTACATAATGCTTTCATTTTAATAATATATCCATATATTATATTACTTATATAATAAATTATTTTTTATATACAATTTTCATATTTTTATGGATCACTGTAAAAATAAAATCATAAATAATCAAATGTTGAATACCTACCTATAATATTATATTAGTATTTTAAATTTTAATTTTTATACAACACTTATATACTTAATAATTTATTAAATTACACGAATATTTGTGTATAAAAATGTATCTCCATATCGTTAATCTATACAGATATATTATATATTATATCGCAGACTTAAGTTCTATTATTTTACATTTTAGAATTCAGATTTTCGATATTTAAAATTGAGTTATACATTATTAAATAACATTAATTTTTAAAATAGAATTTTAATTGTATCCTTTTATATTTTAAGATTTCATTTAAACTTAATTGTTCTTCTTTATGTATATATATATATATATATGTATGTGTGTGTGTGTTTGTGTGTGTATGAGTATTAAGTTTTCCATTGTATTTTAAAATAATTGTAATATTTTAGATTTTTAGCCTTTACCTGTTTTATTAATAATAAATAAATAATAAAATCATAATTGTAACAAAATATTGAAATAATTATTCAGTTAATTTACGATTTTAGTTTAGAAAAAATGTAACTTTTAAATATAAGTATTGAAGTTATAAGTTTATGATTTTTAGTAACTTTATAACTATTGATACCTCTCACTTTTTGGTGAAAATCTAAATCACTTCCTGAAAAATCATTAAAATTTAGTAATGAACATAATGACATAATAGTGTCAGCTACTATATTACCTATTTGTGTATCAAGCAACATTTATCCTCCTCAATTTAACATTGAAATTTATTTTTTTGTTTCTTCAGCTATGTTACTACCAATACGTAATATCACTATACTAAATTTCTTTTAAATTTAACAAGGTACATATATAGTATATTATTATCGGACGAAGGAACACACTACGTGTACGTGTTGAATGTGTATAAAACGGGTGGTCATGGAGGCGGCAGTAGTAGCTACTAGTTGCTGTTTAAAAATTGAACAAACTCGCGTACATAAGACGCGTGAAGTGGTGAAAACAGTTCGGCGAAGGCGTAGCCTTTAGGTAATCGGTGCCAAGGCGTACTTAAAATGAAAAAAATAATTGGAAAAATTTAGGTACTGCATTAATGAGTATATGACGTTTATAAGGCATAACAATATAATATTACTGGTAGTGTAGGTGAGTGTGTACTTAAAATAAAAAAATTAAATATAAATCCCCTATAAAACACATGTTGATTGATCGAAAAATAAATATATCAAAAAAAAAAACCTTATCATTGGAGACGTATAATTTAATACTTTACAGTTACACAATCGTTATCGTCAAGTATATACTTATACTTCAAATCGGAAAATTTTTTAAACAAAAAATTTAAAATTATATATAAAATTTAAAATTGGTAAAAAAAAAAATAAAAAAAAAAAAATTGTCGGATTTACCTTGTATTTTGACGGCCGCAAACAGCGTGAGCACGGCGACGAATTTCGGGGAACACATCATCTCGGTGGCAGTGGACGGCGTACGCGCACCGCGTGGACCGACGACGTTGACGAAAATTACGCACGTAAACCACGCGGTGGGACGACAACTGGCCGTTCAACACGAACCGGACCGCACTGGACGGACCAGCGGCTGCACCGACGACACCGTGGCCACCAGTTGCGCCGGTTCATCGTTGGCATGGCTGCCGGATGAACCAGCACAGATGCGATGACGGCGGAATGCTCTCGGCGGACGGCCGGCGGACGTGGTGACAGCACGGACGGTCTGCAGCGACGGTGATGGTGCGCCGATCACCCATTACCGGCACCGTGACTGGACGCACCACCGGTTTCGGCGGCGTTCGGTGCGTACGTGTACGACACAACGATGTTCTACGAACGATAGGCGCGCCTGTATGTGTACGTGATGTCTGTGCGTATTTCCCTCGACACACCGTTTTCCCGAACGGACACCCGCAAATCACCGACCAATATTTATGACTCGTCCAAATTACGACGACGACGACGACGACGACGACGACGTGGACGATTACGGCGAGCGGGTGGAAGTCGGCATATACGTCGTGACGACGGCTCACACACCACTGGCCGCCAGGACCGCGGGCGCGCAGGCTGGCCGGTGTATGTGCGCGCGTCCAATATAATATTTAGGGTTGTGCGCTACGTTCAGTGATACCGTCGCCGCCGGTGCTGCCGCTGCTGAGCTGCAGATGATAAACGGCGTTGCTCCGGTGGAACACGGCCGCTCTGCCCACGACGCAGTCGCCGTCCCGCGCACGCACGGCGCCGGTGCTGCTTTAAAAGCACACACACACACACACACACACACAATACGCACCAACGCACACAACGCCTTCAGACGACCGCCCGGCTGGACGTCCGTTCGGCGTTAGATGTGCTCGTGCCGTCAGATGTACCGTGTGACTGTATCGCATGCATTCCGTATATATATACGTATACGCGGTTGTACAGTGTGTACGGTGACTAGTGTTACACGCCCTCACCCGGCACCCCTACCATCAGCACCACCTCCCGCCCGCGCACATCTCCCCACAGATCAATGCTGCCGCCGCCACGTTTACCGCCAGCTCGCTACCCGAAAAGCTTTTTTGGAGGGCGCATACGGACGGAATAAAAAAAAATTATATATATATATATATATATATATATCCAACCGACATTATCGTTCTGCATCGTCGATCAGATGCAATATTGCAAGTCGTGTTGAAATTCCACCTTTACTATCACACTCTTCCCTCCAACTATCCCGTATAGAAATGCTAAGTATAAAGTCGCACTTTATTTAATTACCAGGAGGGCATAAAAGGAAGCTCATTTTACACTATACACCTCCTTCGTCCTCGTTTATATATATAGGTAATGTGGTGCTTGAAAATTGTTCTCAGGTGGTTGATAAATGGACTTTTACTTTTATATTCAGAGCAATGCTTATAAAATATGATGTTTTTCTATTTTACCTTTTTTAAATAGTAAAATATATATATATGTATAACATATTTTGGTGAAGTAATTTTTCTAGTTTTTCAGCCGTTTTTCTCGGTAATCGCGTAAGAATAAATTAACAACAATTACGGTAAAACGGTATGAAGAAGTTTGTGCCAAAATCCATCATATATTTCTTCACAGTCTCATAAATAATGATTTTAGTCTTGAAATTTACACCGAATATGTATATTAATACTCGTACTATAATAACAAGAAGAATATATGTTCATAATTTTTCCTAATTTTGGGCTATTTAAAAAGCAATATTTATAGATTTTAAGATTATTTAATCCTTCCTAAAAAAAGGTAAATATAGATTTTGAACCGGGTCTAATACCAGTTATCAATTCTTCAATTCTTTAAAAAATCCAGTAAAAATCCTATTTTTTTTTTTTATTAACAAACGAAAATCGAATTCCAATACACAAGTATTGATAACATATATCTCTTTGTTTCTGTCCAATTGTGTGTTTTTTCTAATGCTTGTGCATTATACGTCCTTCTATCCTTCTATCCTTAGAAGTTCTTGACATGGTTACCGTCATTTTATTGGTTTTACGTTTGTATATAAATATAAGTATAATAGGCTAAATAAATTGGTTTAAAAAATGTTTTGGATTTAGTTTATATTGTTTTGTATATAAAAAAATTAATTCAACAATACGTATAGAAATCGGAAATTTAGCATTTTCGTAGAGTTGGATTTTCTTAACCTACATATTTCTAAATCAAGGGAGCTGCTATCGACCACTTGTAATCAGATGTTATAATATAATATACTTACAGGATTTTAAAGTATATTGATAATCGTTTTAAGACACTAGCGGTAATTTTAACAGATTCAGTTATATACATTGAAAGTAAAAGACAGAAACGACTTTTTTTTGTATTTAATAATTAGAAGTTAAAACAATTAAACCTGTAATATATGTTAATGTCTAGTATTATATTAAAATATTGTATTATAATAGTTTAATACGTATGCTTAACAATGTTAGAACGTTTTATGTTATTTTAAAATAAATTTTTAAGAAATCTTTGTAAAATATTTTTTTTTAAACATGGAAAAATTGCCATAAAAAAATATAAATAAATTATAATTAGCTAAGTATATAAATATAATAATATATCGACAAGATGTCACCGGTAAAATATCACGTGACAAAAATATCGACAGTAAAATATCGTTAGTATATAGCACCAATAATAATATATGTTTATTTTCCTATTGGCTTATTCAAATGGACCGTTAAGATCATTTGCCGCTTCTACTATCCGTCTCCATTGGTCATTTATTCATTGCCATACCCGACACGTATAAGTTTCCAAGAATTAATTGGTTTATCTAATTTAGTCTTCTAAACGTCAAACTATAAATCCAATAACTTTTAATATTTTTCGTATTCGTTATGATATTGTTTCATCCAAAGTAAAATATTATAAGTTAATTTTATTTTAGGTTTTGTGAGAAACGACGTATATATTCACTTGAAAACGATATGTGTTTTTATTCCATTCTTATATAAATACACAATTTTTCTGGTAGAAGGAGCAAAGGAAAAACATTTCAGATTGAAGCTTATATTGATAGAACATTTATTATATTTGGTACCTACTTAATAGAGATCATGAAGACTAGCAAAAATATTTTTACATTGGAAAATTATAATTTTAGAAACTTAAATTTACACTAACTATTTACTATAGCAGTACTATTCATGCAGTAGTTTAATATAAAAACTTCTTAATAACTTTTCACTGATTTTTTTAAACAATTTTAATTTATTGGTTTTTTTTTAAAAAAAAGATCTTGGGTAGAAAGAGGCAAGAAAAAAATATGGTTATTTTGGAGTAAAATTTTTTCAATTGTTTATAGTTGGAATTTTAACACGATGAGCATGGCGAGAAGGCATTGATTGTATATAACCAATAGTAAAGGAAACTATAAAAAATACCGGGAAATTGTAATAAGTTGGAAAGTCGGGAATTTAGCACGCTTTCAAGCTGATTATGACTAATTAACTTCAGTACGTTTACGATAAAAAACGACTAAGAAAAAAATGTTCACCTTAAAGTACCAACTAGAACAAATTTTCTATCAGAAATTGGTTTATTTTAAAACTTTTACACGACTACTTCCACCCAAAAAATTCTATACGTACATAAAAAAAATATAAATACAAACTAAGCCACCAGTAGGGGATAGAAGCACTTTACTTATCGGATAGGATACTGATGGAATACGTTTTGAGTTTTTAAGCAATGATAAATCATTTCTTTCAATAAAACAATTATAAGTAAAACTCAGTATAATAATATTTTACAATTTGTTAAAATTTTCAATTATTTTCAGTAGTTTTCCTTTACGCTAAAAAAACTATCGAGAAAATCAAAAAAAAACTTTTCTGCACTAAAAAACTCTTGTTATCCAAAAATGTAGGTATATTCTTTCTGTATAAAAATACATAATATATAAAGTCGGTAACCATGACAATTTTCAGATGTTATATCCTAAGATTGGAAACGTTTTAAAATTTAAATAAAACTTTAATATATAAAAAGTTATATTCTAAAATATAATAACATTTTAAAACAAAATATATTGTACCAAATATCATTAAAATTTATTTTACATTCATAAAATTATGTAAACAATTAGTGTAAAACGGTCAAATCCTGACATTTTCAATTTCGATTTTTTTAAATTGGTTTTTTATTCTAAAACTGATTCTTTATTGTATAGCGCCAGTACCACAATCGCCAAGTATAATTTTTACGATTCAGTCATATTATAAAATTGTTTTGAAATTATGTGCTTTTTTGTGAGGGATTAAAAACGTAATATTTATAATGTTATAACAATAAAAATCAATAACGCTTTAAAACGGAAAACGTTATGTCTCAAATGTAAGTAATGTTTTAACATAGAAAATGTTATATTACAATGTTTAAATAACGTTATAAAATGGAATACGTTATTCCAAAAAATAATAATGTTTTCAAGCCCTGGTAGATAATTTCCCAATTTAAACAGTTTATATACCTAAATAAAATAAAAACAATTAAAATAAACCACGTTATTACAAAATAAATGCATTTTCACTGTGTTTAGAATCCAATATACTCTGAAGGTTATCATACGTAAAATAAATAACATTCTCTGTAAATATTCTTCATTTCAATCATTATAATTTAAAATACTAAATTATACATAAACCTATCGATACCTATAAATTACAATATATTATTAGATAAATTCTGTATAATTTAGTTAAATTAAGAGTTGAAATATAATTAAACACGTGTTATAAATTTGTATGTTATACGATTTAATTAATTAGTAATACTATTATATTTAATGATGTATTTTAACTATAATATTATTAATTTTTCCTTCTCCAAATGAGGCAGCATTTTATAGATTTTTATATTTATTTTTATTAAGATTTGAAGTTTACTAATAATATTAAACTAATTACGTACTCTGTGGCAAAAGTAGTAAAGAGTTATTAATTTTTATTTCAGTACCTATAGTAGTCATATAACGAGTTAATACGGAAATATTCCAAAAAAAAATTGCACGTTGAAATAATATACAATTTGGTAGTTGCTGAAGAAAACAATATACCTTTTTCAGTATCTATAACTATTATATATGTGTATATATATATATACATAATACAATTCGTTTTAGATAAAGGTATATTAATTACCTATCTATTAATTTATTACGAGTAGATTGATCATTAAACATTTAGAATTACTTGAACATGGCATGTATGTATTTATCAATTTTATTCCGTTATTTTTTATAATACACTCAATTTTCCAAATTAAATTATGAGATCTATAATATTATTACAAAGAAAAATACAAACATTACAAGTTCCTAAACACAGTATTAGCATTAATTTAAACGAAGTATAAACTCCTCATAAAATGAAAATGCATAATATTATATTTTCTAATAGAATATGAAAATGTAATGTTACTTTTCTGAGAATCTTGAATATAAAATTTAAAATGTTTTATTATTTGTTGTACCTATATATATTAATTTATTTTTAATTAATCATTATTACGACAAAAACTTAACATTGTTTAAAATATTTTAATTATATTTTTATTTTTTTGAAAAATGTTAAAATTTAACATATTCATGATAATTGAATAATATTATACTTTTTGTTAATAACCCTTTACTCAAATTTGTCAGAAATGTCTAATTATATAATATATAATATATATAATAGCTATCGATATATAATGTGTATTAAAAGTTCTTCATCACGCCGGTATGCTGATAAAGTCCTTTACCAATTTATGAGGTGTTATAATGAGGGTCTATTGAAGGATTCGAAGCAACGTGGAATTTGAAGTATGCTGCAGACACAGTGTGTATGCCAATTTGTTTTTTCCATACCTGGTATGTGGTCAGCGGGCGTCAAGGTTCATTACGGCTAACCGTGGTATCCCAACTACTCAACTACTCATCATCGCCATAACATTAAATAAGTATGACCGATTATATATATTATATCATTTTGTAGTATTACGGTTAACTACTCGTTAACACAATGTACGGTGTTAAGATTTAATCTACAACATTTCAATAACGAACTGCTCTTCAATAATTTGACAAACGTGTGTAGTGTGATATTGCATTACAGAATATTGCAGAATATTGGACGTAATCATTTCCCGTGAAATTCAGGTGCGTTACCCTGCACCCCAATATTTTAATTTCAGAAAAATTATTTTATAATTCAGTGTAACATAATTTATACCAATTTGTATCACTAATTTTAGAGTTTGTACTGTAAAATTCCCAGGAGAAAAATCAATTTTAACAACAAAAATAAGTGTACCTAATTTTATTTGTTATACTTTAGTATATTTAATATATTTTATTATTTATACTTAAATTTTTTATCTTCAACTAACAAAACTTAACGTATATTAGTTACACATTTTATAATTTCATCCTTTTAATTACTGCTTACAGTCAGAATTCGACCGCGTTTAAGACACATAATGTTATGTTATTTATTAGGTATTATGTGGTATATCACATAAGGAAAACCAATAACGATATAAATATAATAATGGAAAAGACATAGTTAATTTATATTATTTACTAATCCAAAAGTAAATTAAATTTTATATAAAAGCAAATACACGACGGGTGTAAGTGTAATACACGAAAGACCTGTTTTTCGCCCATACCTAATTTTTAAGAGTTTTTGTATAGGCGATTTTTATGAATTTTTTAGAAAAAGAAAAATCCAACAATTTAAAAATATATGTTTATATTTCAAAAGTAATTTAAGTATAATTTTTTATTGTTGTGTTATCACGATATTTGTTAAAAATCACGTTCACGCTCTATTAAAACAAGTTTTCCCTGTAGAATTACAGAGTCAACATTTATACAAAATATGAAAGATGACAATATTTACTGTGCAATAGCATTTTTAAATATGTTTTTTTAAGAGCCTAAAATACGTGATTGAAAATCGTGAAATATTAAAACTAAAAATAAATATTAACTAAAAAAACATAAATATTCTCATCTTTCATATTTTGTATACACTTTGATTCTACGATTACTAAGAGAGAAGTTGTAGTTATAGAATATAAAGCATAAACGTATTTTTATACCGCTAAAATAGGTATGTAGTATCTTCATAAGACAACCCATTACATTGATATTTGATAGAAAATATTCATTGATATTTTATTATTTAAACTTCCTTAAAAGCAATTTAGTGACTTACTAACTAAAAGATATTCACATTCTATACATTTTGAGATAGGTATATAACATTTAATACACATTAAATATTTTAAGAAACTTCGTAAATTAATATATCTCTGAGATATATTTGTGATATATTAATATCAATATATACAAAAATTATTTTTACTATATTTAAGAAATAACTGTATGAAATACATATATGTATTATTTAGTAAATAACATTGGTTATTTATTATTTACACGTATATTACACTATTTGTGAGACAGATCCAGAAATATTTTTGAGTGGCGTGGGGTAGGGGTCATTAAATTAAAAGTGATTATTTAGGTACTTATTGGTCTAATATTATGTATACATATATATTATGCAAATGGAATAGTTTTTTTCACATGTGTCTTCCTCTTCACTAGCCCCCCCCCCATTTCAATTTTTGATTTTTTATAGTTTACAATTTTCATTTTTTTGTTCGTTTTAATTTGTTTGATACTCTCCCCCCTGTATAATGATAAATCTATAGTAGAAACATTTTTCCTCTCTTCTAAGTTTATATGGTATTTCAATATTTTTATTCTGTTATCCTATAGATTTTAGTTTGTTTGATAGTTTTAAAAAAATATTTGAATTAAATAATTTAAAAAAAAATGTATGACATTAATATTAATTTTTTTGTATTTAAACAAATTGTTACATTTCGAATTTCTAATAGTTTAGTTAAAATTGCCTATAAATAACCTATATAATATGTAGATCGAATATGTGGAACTGTGGTATTACACCATTTGTGATGGGTATCAAATTTTTACAAAACATTAATGAAAATCTTTGATTTTCCCCTAAAAGATTTAATTAATTTGTGTAGGTATAAGCAAAAGTAACTTTTCGTTAGAATTTTATATAATAATATTTATATGGACGATTTTTTTCAACAATAAGATTTATATTGTTATATTTATGAAATTAAAAATAGTAAAAAATTAAAACAAGGTTATATATTTTATCATTAAAAAATAACTTTCAGAAGACTTAGTTATGGCTATCATTCTTAAAATAAATATACACATTTATTTTAAGTGAATTATTGACAAAACTGAAGATGATGACTGAAGGGTAAATATTTTTGAGTGTATTTTTCAAATTTTAATCATATTATATCATGAATACGCTGTATCGGAAAATTTAACTGACATTATACAACCATAAAATACTTTTAAATCATACATAAATACTTTTCAGTTATTAGATTTTAATTATTTACACATTTAATTGAAAATTTACTATACAGAACCTCTTAAAAAATGGCTGCACTGATCCACTTGGGTCATTTTATGAACCCGTTTAACAGTTTTGCGTAAACATGTATTCTTAACAGAAATCTTGATTACGAAATATTAAAAATGCTAATACAGGACTATTTTTAAATTACTTATAACTTATATTTAAAAATTTTGGATATGTAGGATTTTATTTTACTTAAAATGTCATAAAAATTTTCTACACAGAACTTCTCAACAAACGAGTTTGTATCGTCTTCTTAAAGTCTGATCTCTAACTAGTCTAACTGATAATACAACTAAATAATCAAAATTCAAAAATTATATAAAAATTAATTTTTTTATCAATTTTACCGATTTTCAATCATTTATGGTAAATTTAATATTTACCCAAAAATAATTGTACGAACATTTCACATCACTATTGTGATCAGAAATTAAAACGTAGTTCAATTTATAAATATAGATATTTTTCTGTAGTATGGCTGACATAATATTTCTAAATTATATTTAAAGAACATATAAATATATAGCAAAAAATGTTTATTTTTATAATTAAATCTAAAAATGTAGTTAGAATTTCCTATACATAATCCCTTTTAAATTTGATTGTAAAATATCTAAGTCGATACACCATTGTTTTAAAAGGGTTAAATTCTCAACTTTAATTTAATTAAAAAATAAAAATTGAAATTTTAAAAAACGGCTGCTAAGGTATTTCACCAGTCCTTCGTATTTTTTTTATTGTAGCAACTAAAGTATTGTCATAAAAATGCATACATAGGTACTAGTGAGTCACCCGTATTTTAGTTATTTGCATGATATTTTAGTATCATTAAAAAATAAGAGTTATTAACTTGAATTTAATATTAAAAAGACTAACTGTATATTTTTATTGTTTAAAAATAATTGGGTTCAATGTGGATTAAATATCTAGCATCAGCATATATAGCAACTGTGATTTTTTAGTTTTTTGTTATTATATGATTATTTACTTAGGTGATATATAAATAAAAAATTCATAAAAAATTAAACAATTAATTTATTAATTCTTGAATTTTAGGTTATATATAATTTATATATAGAAAATTAAAAAAATACCCAGCGGAAAATCGATTTTTCTCTGGGAAATTTGACAGTACAAATTCTGAAACTTGTGGTACAAACTGGTACAAATTATGGTACAATTAATGGGAAAATAAAAATATGAAAAAGTCCACTGTTAATAAATGTGGTACTGGGGAAACGTTTCCCAGGCACCTCAGAGGAAATATCGATTTTTCTCCGGGAAATATTATGATACTAATTTTGAAATGTTCGGTACAAATTATAGTACAATTTATGGTAAACATTTTTTTTGGAAATTTAAATATTGGGGAGCCAGGGTAAAGCACCTATGAAATTTCACTAAATAAACCAATTTAATAGGATAGGTATATATTTCAAAATAACAATATCGAGTCAATAGGAACTTGTTATTCTAAATTTTTGATGTTTATCGATCAGCAGAATTAATTAATCGTAAAAGTATGTATGTATACAGTTTATGGTGGTATAGTTTTTGGAATTAATTTTACGTTAACTATAAGAATAAAAGATCATTTTATGAATTTAAAAATATTTATGTTGTCGTTATTATTCTTTATAAAGTTTTGAATTCTCAATATTATCCCTGTTGTGTCCGTTCGTCTATTTTTCCTTATATAATTTCATGCTATTTCATAAAAGACTTTACAAGTTTTACTTTAGTTTGACTTGACAACTAATTTTTATCACATAATTCTAAAATTAATCGATTTAAAAGTTTAGAATTTTAACACGTTCATGGAGTGGATTGTTCTTAACTTATAAGTTATATGTGTATTACTAAAATTTAAAACAATTATAATTTATACTCAGATACATAGTAGGACATTTCGGTGGAAAATATAAATTAAAAAATAAGTTATAATGCTTATAGGTATAATATGTTATACATCTATTATTGAAAATTTAGACACGAGTAAAAACCATTAATCTAAATGGGTGACATGTTGACATGTTGCCATTGGGGATATATCTAAAAGATACATTTTCAAGCGACGTTACGTTATTTTTAGAATTTTACATTAATGGACCCGAACAATATTGTTTTAATTCAATAGTTAAATTAATATTTTTAATGTTTTTTTAAAAATTAGTATTACATATATTATACATAATTAATGTCCCCATATAGTTATGAGCATTCCATATATCATTATTTTGTATAATGTATATGTAATATGTACATATACGTTGTGATTATTTTTAAGTATGCTCATCCCAATTTTAACCGCAAAATAATAAACAAATCTAAAATAAATTTCATATAACATTTAAAGGACTAATAATATTACATTTTATGAAATAAAAAATTTTATATTTTGAAAGAGAATATTTTTTTTCATAATAATAAATGTATACGAGTAAGAAGTGGTTGCCATTTAAGAAAACTAAAATACTAAAATATTCATACAGATAATAAATAGTATAAAAATTGATTATTTCATAAAAATGTAAGCACTTTAAATTGAACAAGAAAAAATTCTAATTTACACATTATACACGGGTAAAAGTGGGGATGAGCATGCTTAAAAAATTACGCTGTGTTCCTATGTATATTCTTATATATATACATATACATGTATGAAGCCCAACTTTATGTTATTTAATAAAGAGCTATTTTAAAACAAAACAATTATAAAGTACTTAAATAGGAACATAAATTACACTATTTTTAGTATATGTTTTTTTTAACATTAAATAACAGAAATTCGTAAAAATATAATATACATAAAAAATATACAATATATATATGTATATTATAATATATAATATTATTATTATCTTATAGTATACAGATATGTATTTTAAAAAAATAAGTAAATTAAAATAACACGACTTGTGCATGTGGGCCAAATACACCAGTCATTGCAACACCTGCCATTCTTAATAGGGGTTCTGTATAGACAATTTTTATGATATATTACTAAAAATAAAAATCTAACAAATTAGAAATATTTAAGTACATTTTAAAATTAATCTAAAAATAGCACTGTTGGTACTCGTAACACTTTTTATTATTGTGTAATCACGAAATTTCCGTATACCAATAAGCATGCCAAAATTTTAGAATATTGGAAAGTCGGATTTACAATCTGTAAACAGATTTGAATATGTCGGCCTGTCATCTAGGGATCAATCGATGCATTTTTCTTTATTATTACAGATTAAAATGTAATCGATATTTAAAAAGTGCGATTCCTATTGATAAATAACACAGCTAAATATAACACACCTCAATTGATCCCTAGAAGACAAACTGATGAATTCAAAACATTTTTCAGAATTAAAATTGGACTATTCAAAGTCTTACAGTCTTTTAGGTTGATTTTCCGCATTTTATGTCTCCGTCTATCTAATTTGCTATATAGCAAAATTATACATCGCGTACTTTAAATTATGGCGTTTTGGTCAATTTTAGATCTTAAAAACCTATTATAAAACTTAAAGAGAAGAATAAACTCTAATTTAAAGGAAGGATAAAATGTGAATTTATGATGCTAAAGAAGAAACAGCTAGTGAACAAGATCAAGGGTTATAAAAAGTGGAAAACAATTTGGAGAACAAATTTGACTCATCAGCTGGGTTTGAACTAGTAGATTTGTTAAAAAGACAACATTAGAAAGGATAGAAGAAATTAACCGTGACTTACGAATGTTTGAATTAGTTTTTAATTAAATTTACTTAACATTGTTATTAATTTTCTTATCAATTATTGATAATATTTAGATGACAATATATAAGCGTACAATAAAATATTTTATTATGGCACCAATGTTGTTATATAAAATAAAATTCTGGACAAGATGAGGCAAAATTATTTCGCTCGTAGTGTGTCAGTAGGATTGGAAGTACTTCGCACGTCGGGTAAAATAGACGTGGTGAATACATTTAATTTGAAGGCAATGATCAATCATTGTATTCGATTATAAACGATTCTGAGTGAAGTTCAGTATAATATTATAAAAGAATAAAATAAGATAATAATTTTTCTATGTGTATATCTATATATATATGTGCTATTAACGTCTATACAATTGTATTTTAAAATCATAAATGTGATGTTACATAAAAATTTCTATATAATATTAAATAGATGTTTTAAAACATAATTATCATAATATTACCCTTGTTCTGACACAAAAATATATCCACGCAATATTGATTTATAACTTAACTGTTAACTTATTAACTCGTTAATGCCCAGCATTGGGTAAATCTAAACTGTGATTTAAAATGTATCTATCGACCAAAATACAAAATATTCCAATATTTTATTTTTAGTTATTACATTTAAAAAAAAATTATACTTTTCATAAAAATAAGAAAAATTATTAATATAATCAGTGCTAATTTATGAATTCGACGAAATTATTATGTTGCATGATTCGTATAGTTTTCAGGAGGACCGACAAACATTTTTAATATATTATAAAATTATGATAAATATCATATGATTTTGAAGAGTTTCAATATTTAATTTTCATAAATGGACAACACGTTCTTTAAGAATAATATTATTTTATTCATTTTTTATCTTTGAATATGAGTATTTTTAGCATTAATATATTATAGTTTTTTATTGACGTTTGTATCATAAATAATAAAAATGTAGTAAAAAAATTAGCCAATGGGCGGCACGATACATATTTTACACGAATATAGTTATTTTTGTTTTGTTTAATTTAATATGAAAAAATTATTCGTTTTTTAATAAATAAGTAATTTCTTAATTATATTTCAATTTTTAAGTAAAAAAAAAAAATAAAAATAAAAATAATTATTTGAATAAAACATAATTGTTTATATTTGCATGATGCACACAATTTGATTATCAATATATTGCAGGCCTTGTAGAAATCTCAGTTGTAAAATGAATATTTTTACAATAATAGTTTATATTTTTTACATAACTGGGTTCTAAAAAGAATTGTGAATTTTTATATCTAAAAGAATGGTGAACTTTTCAATGCAAAAAGATATCCTTAATTGCATTATCAGTTACCCGGAAGTAAAAGGTTCGATCTAATGAATACTCGCTAACTGATTTAGGTTATCTACATAAGATAAAACCAAATCATACTATGAATGAAGTAAGTATAAATAAGTTCTTGACAATAAAATGTAATATATTCGTCACCAATGAACAGGTTCTTTCTGACGTTAAATATATTCATGTTAATATGAAAAGGCTATCGTAAATTATACTTTCGTTAACATGAAAATTTCTATTTATAAATTATTTATTTAATTTTTAATTCATTGTAAATTACTTATTATTTATTAGAAATTATTAAAAACTAATATTATTAAAAAAAGAGAATTTTATCTAAAATATATTTTTTTTATTTCTATACTTCAATATTTAGATAGCAATGGCCAATGATTATAAATACAGTAGCAGTATTGCCATAAAATCATTAAACAAAGTAAATATAATCAAAATATATGGGAAATTAAACAAAAGTGTACAAATACATTTTTTATAACACACAAAGGATATTTTTTTTTTTTCTAGGATACATATTTAAAAATGCTGAGGTATTATTTTATGGGTTTTTACATTATAGTTATTAGAAAATTGTAGTTATTTATTATCATAAACAAAATATTTATTATTAAGTTTCATTTTTTATTTTAGTTAGGTGCAATAACAAAATACGTCCAAAAAGTTTACGATACGAAATATATGATAAAATTAAAAAAATTTCTGAAGAAATATAAGAATACTGTAATTATTATATTTATTATACATAATACAATTTATTGGACATATTTAGCTGTTGCATCAATCGATAGAGAATTTTTTCATATATAAATAAGATTTACTAATTTCTACATATAATTTGTTTTTATTTAGGTAGGTACGTTGTATATTATTGATTTGAAAGTTTTTTCTCGTGTTAAACCAAAAACTGACGAATAAATTATTTCTGATAATTTTTAATATATTTTTTAACGAATTCTATCAAATACATTATTTTCGCTATAAATAAAAATATTAATAAAATGTTATTGTCTAATTTTACTCACTTAAACAATTAATTCAAAGATCACCAATAATTTCCTTGAAAATACAAACCAAATCGAAAGTGCGTGTAGTTACACTATATTAAACATATATGAAAAACATAATATAAACGTAAAATGGCATTATTTTTGTATTGAGTAAAATATAGGTACATCCAATACACATATACCGTAGCCTAAGTCGGGAATGAACAACGTTTTAAATGTGTTTTGTCTTTACTTAATTTTATTTAATTATAGAGTTTAATTTTAGTATTTTGTGAATCGATTAGAAAATTTAAATTAATATTTTTATAAATATTTACTGTGAATTTTGTTTTCAAATGAAACACGAACACTACAAAATAATGTAATATATTAGTTTTAATATTTTATAATATTACTTTATGTTATATAATATTTAAAAAAATGTTCACAAAATCAATTAATGAAGTGTAAAGCCATTTAGTTTGTTATTATTAATTAAGATAATTTAAGTTTATAAATTATATCTTTTTTGTTTAAGTTTAAATAAATTTCATTTTAAGAATCAGTATCGTTTTGAACTTTTTTTGAGTTTGTAACCTTGCGTTTTTTCGGCATTTTTTTTTCCATTTTAATTTTGTTTTTACATAACAGTATTTAAAAACAATTTTTTTTTTATTTCTGATGGAAATTCATCATTGACTAGAAAGTAAAAATCTAAAAATATGAATATTTGTAGGTGAAATTTCAGGGATTGTATATTGACTGTAAATGATGAAGGGTCTTTAAAATAAAAATTCAATATAAAATCCCTCTTATAAAACGTTTGAAAATTGTAAACTAGGTATATTGTTACACAGATTACATTTTATGAACATAATAATATACCTACATATATTTTTAACGACCGAATCCTTTGAATATAATAATAAATAATATTAGTGATAACAAACGTAGATACATATTACTATGTAGATATATCTAATGGAATTAAACGTATGACAGATCTTAAACTGTTCATTACCTATACGTTTCATTAGGTAACCACCTAGTTTCACGGTATATCATAAGTTAAACCACTCTTGGTGTCTCTGGTTACCCATAGCAACGAATAGTAATAGCGGTGAGGCGGTGAGCCGGTCGCGTTCGTTCTGCGCTACAAGCTCCCACAACCACCGAAGCAAAATTAAATCGAATATTAAACACGCCGTGTTTTGATTCAATTCACACTAATATTACAGTTATTACTAATTTATTAGCATATGTGTACATACATATATTATTATTATGTGTGTTGGATATCAGCCATACGGAATGATGAACACATATTCTCGAGAAACTATAACATTTAAAAATATGGTTATATAATGCTCACGGGGGAGGGTGAATGAGGGTGTCATATTCCCATTTTCCTTTTTTACGCCATAAATGTCTAAAGTCTTGTCTACCAAATTACACAATTATGACTTTTAATATAACCGGCTCCTATTAAAATTTACCATAAAAAATACACACTACACGAGAATAAATTGGAATAAGGAATACGGTTATAATTGTAAAATACAGCAATCTATGTCATTTACTGATAAGGAGTCTCTAATTATTGGAGTTTTGCAATAACAATGGTAATTCTATACTTTTTAACCTGTACGATTTATGAAAACAATCTTAGGCTTCCGGACTGCGTGTCAAGTGTGGCATTTTTTTAACTTACAATGTTATTCTTGTGTGTTTTACTGATCAAATATGATGAAAATACCATCGGTAATAAATCTAGAATACGGATGGTGATGATTTATTTTTATCGTTCTAGATAATTTTTATTCTAATTATTTTTTGACATTTTTCGTCATTTGTATATGTTTTACCGTAATTAAAAAAAAATTTTATTTTTTATTCTAGGTTGTTAAATTTAAAATATAAAAATGTATTTCAATTGTATAATATACAAATATAAATATAATTATGAATCTAATTATTTTACTTTATTTTTTTTCCAAAACAATTTTAGGAAATTTAATTAACAAATTTAAAGCCATATTTGAAATTTTTCAAAAATAATAAACTAAATAAAGAATTGTGTAAGATGTAAAAAAAAAATCATCAACTTCCCATCTATGATAATAAGTATTTTTCAGTAATCATAATTTTATTGAAAAAAATATATACTTACTACTTACTATTATAACCAAACTTTAACTATATATTTTTAAATATAATCTTAACTACATTATCCTTAATATTTTATATTTTATATTTATTGTGTATTTTAAAAATATTTAGGTACTAAGAAATTAAGGTTCCAAATATATAATATTACCCTTATTTTTGTTAAAGATTGTAGGTACCAATGTTTAAAATATACTAAAATATTCTTTAAAGCAACCACCCGTAGAAAAATGCCTCTAAATGATATTACTATGAATGTTTTAATAATATTTATAGTGTATAATTCATCAATAGTTGTAAAAGGAATATTTTTAAATTAGATCTTATTTACTCTTGTTACATATACATCTAGAAATAGTATTGGGTAGCTATACAATTTATTAAAACTATTATTAATACAGAGATTGATTGTAATATTTTATTAAAGATGTGAAATATTTTTGCATTCTCGGGTTTTTCGATTTTTAGGTTTTCAGATTATAACTTGAATGTGAAATTATTTTGTATATTGAATATAATATCGTGTATATAATATTCAATTTATAATATAAGTCATTCATTATAGTCGTTTAAATGTTATCAATAATGAACCCTTATACATAGGTAAGTTAAAAATGCACAATTCCGTCAAGCATGGTAAACATGTTTCGAAGGCACTGGTAAATGATCTAAGCATAGAATAATAATAATTAATGAATCAGTTGATATAAATAGTAAATCAAACTTGATTATATTATCCAATAATAATATATAAATAGAATTTAAATAGAATCTATAACCACTATCATCAACTAATGCAATTTTAAGACCTAATTTAATATTTTATAATATTTTAATTGGTATATTTATTTATCTACCGAAAGTTAAATTCTCATAACACACACGCTGCTTTTTTAAATGAAGTTCATTGTAATCTATAGTTAAAAGTACAAAATTCGTATTAAAATGTCAAGTCATTTCACTATTACATTTCATAGAAGAGCCTTAACTCATAAATAACGCAGCTTTGTGCTTATATTGCAATGAACATAAAACGAAATATCACTATTATTTCAATATATAAGAAAAGTATTTTTATTAAATGTAAATGAGGTATTAGATATGGATTAAAAAGATCGATTTTTTTTTTTTACATTTTTCTTTAGATTTAGATCCAAGATTCAACTATTAAATGGTATTAGAAAATTCAAAAAATTTTTATAATTATAATGCTTTATATCGCGTAATCTCCAAGCTCTCAGAAAGTAATTTCAGTGTGTCGGACAGTTAAAAACATCTACTTCTTTATTCTATTAAGCGAGAATATTGTACATATGTTAGAGCTTTATTCATTTTCCAATAGTTAGCACTGTAGGTAAGAAAGAAAGAAATCTCAAGAAGGTAGATAACTTAATACACAATTACTGAATAACTTTAAAAAACTTTAAACAACTTGAAGCTTTATTTTCTCGAAATCATGTTTTTAAAATTGATGACATAGATACCACGAAGATGAAAAAAGTAATTGCTTTGAAATTGTTTACACCTAATCTTCCTACTAATATTAATTTTTGGCCCATTTTTTTTTAATATACAAATTTTCAATATTTTTTAATCGCATATGAATATTGAAATTCATACCCAAAAATCAACTAGTATTTTATTTTAAAAGACCGCCATTTTGTTCAGAATAAATAAAAAAAAAAAAATTTATCAAAAACTAGATAATTTGTCATACTTTAAGAGTGTATTTTAGTTTTTGTTTTCAAACGGTCCTAAAAGGAAATATCATTGTTAGCCATTGTGTCCTGTAACATTTCAGGAAAAAGAGAAATACTCTGACAGACTGTTACAAAAATTAAAATTTTAATTTTTAAAACAAGTTTAAAGTGAACAATAAGTTCACTCCCAAAACAAAGATGATTAATACATCTTTTTGTTTTGCAAAAAAAAAAATAAAAAATGCATGATGGTTAATTTTTTAAATCGAGAAAAGTATATACGACCTTATGCATCCTATATAAACAGGTTGTTGGACCAAATTAAGCAGTAAGTAGAAAATCCAATACATTATTATGTAATGTTGTAGTTTTTCGTAGAATAAAATTGTTCCCCTTATTCCAAGTTATTATAAAATAAGTACATATATCCATATAATCAATAGTATTCAATGGAGGAAATCATAAATGTAAAAAAAAAATATTTAAAATACCACTTTTGAATATTTATATTTGTAATTAAATACATAGTTTGAATTATATTTAAATATAGTTTTTCATTCAAATATTTAGATTTTTTTAAAATAAGTGACTTTATTTCCATAAAATATTAAAACACATTGATTAATAAATTATAAAATAATTAATGAAGAAATAAAAAGCTAGGATGCGATTCGCCCATTGGGTAGGATAATATTGACAGATAAATTGAATTTAAAAGCAATGATAAATCATTTAAAAAAAAATAAATAAAATGATCCTGAACTAAGCTTCAATGGATATACTTTAAAATTACTGTAGATTATACTAATAATATAGAATACTGGCTTAAGTTGCCTCCTTATAAGTTCAACAACTCTTGAGTGTGGAACCTTGAATTTTCAAATCCGATTGAGTGTGAGACCTGGTAAGTTTAACTCTTATTGAGTACAACATTTTATTAGTAGAATTACTGTTGAGGAAAATTTGTACACCTCGATTTATGTATTTTATCGGAAATAATATTGTTAATTAATTAATTTTAAAAATATTTGAGGAATTGATTGACAAAATAGGTAATCCGAAAATTGATTGAACTTACTATTTTCAGATTTTTATAAGAACTTGAACCACGCTACACTTGGTTCTCACCTGAGTGTAACAGGTTTTATACAGAATCACCATTAAATATAAAATGAGTATAAAATAAAAGTTCAATATAATATAGTCGGTACCTACTTCACACATATAAGAAGTCTCTCAGACTTTTTGTTCTCAAATTTTTATATAATCATTGTCGTCATGTCGATATGTTCAAAAGTTTGATCGCATATATAATAAAAGTTCACCGAAAGTATCAATATAAATTTAATTCAAAATTGTGAAAAATAATAGGGAAGTCCTAAGGTTTTAAATTCATTACCATAAGATATAAAATGTATAGTATTAGTATCTACTTAGGTATACTGAAAATCTGTGGGTCAGACTTATATATATTTAAATAATTGTCACAAGTTATTTTATAATACATAATTTAATTTAATAAAATAGGTAGGTATACAATTTAATTTAAACAGATGAAAAACAATTATAAGAAATAATAAATAATTAAATGAATAATGATAAGAAAATATATTACGATTTCGGATGTTGGATAAAAAAAAAGTCTCAAAATAACAGATAGGTGGAATGGAATTCGAACCGGAGTTTAATAAAAATACGACGACGTAGGAGAACGTCGAGTGATAATAGATATCGGTGAGTTGGGAATCGCAGTTTGGAATCTACCATTTCGTTGATAGCTCTCTGTAAATCTCCTTCATTCTCGGTTAATATTACTACATCGTCAGCAAAACGTATCATAGTAATAGTTTCACCTCCAATTCTTATTTCCTATTTCTTAGGAACCCCTTATTTCCCAGTTTTCTAAATTTTCTCCCTCATATAGTTCTTCAAGGTACTATTTCCATCTATTTGTTATCTGGGTTTCATCAATTAGTAATTTGCCTTCTTTGTTCCTTGTAGTTTTATCAGCTTGTTTGTTATTTCCCACTAAATTTATAATAGGCTTGATCCGTTTTGTTCCTTTTAAAAAGTGTCTCAATTTCCTTACACTGCTCTTCTAACCAAGTTTCTTTCGATTTCTTAACTTCTCTATTTACTTGATTTCTTAATTGCCTGTACCTTTGTCTCCCTTCCATAGTCTTGACGTTTTTATATTTTCTTCTTTCTTCTATACTTTAGATAACTTCAATATTCATTCAGCTTTTCTTTGACTCTTTCTTGCCTTTAGTTAATGTAGAATCTGCTGCACTTTTAAGTGCAGTTTTAATATTTTCCCATTTTTGATATACTGTTATTGGTATAATACAATCTTTATTTTGATATTTCTGATGGTTCATTTACAGTTGTTTTCTGTACTTTTCTACAATTTCTTCGATTTTTAGTGATTGTATATTGTATTGACAGTCTTTTGGTTTTTCATGTGTCCTTTTCTTATAACGAAGTTTCCACTTCATTGCTAGTAAGTTATGGTCACTATCACAATCAGCACTCGGGTACGGTTTGCTGAATTTAACTTGGTTCTTGAATCTATTTTTAACTAGTATATAGTCTATTTGATACCGAGCAATATCCCCAGGCATTTTCCAGGTATACCTTCTTCTATTACGGTTTTGGAAATGGGTGTTTGTTACTACTAGACCCCATTTTCTACAGAACTCTATCAGTCTTCCTCCTCGGCATTTCGTTTTCCTAATTCAAATTGTCCAACTTCCCTTCCCTCTTTTCCTTCTCCAACGATAGCATTGAAATCTCCCATGACGGTTACGTTATCGTGAGTGTTTGTAAGTTTCATTAATTCTTCTATGCTAACTTATACTTCTTCGATTTCTTCTTCATCTGAATTGGAAGTAGGCATATACACTTGTATTAGTATAATGTTGGTAGAGGTGGATTCGCATTTGACTAGTAGTAATCGGCTATTGTAGGTCACAAAATTTGTAACTCGCCTTCCCTATTTCTTATTTAAGATAATTCCAACGTCATTTTGTCCATTTACGCTGTGTGAATAAATAATTCTATAAACACCACTCCAAAAATCTCCATTATTTGGCCATCTCATTTCACACAATCCTAGAATATCAATGTCTAACCTTTTCATTTCCATCTTAATGTTCTCTAACTTTCCACCTTGGATAATAGTTCGTACATTCCAAGTTCCTATCTTATGCATCTCATCATTTCGGTCTGTATTCTGCATTGTAGCTCCCACTCGGACATCCGAATGGGGAGCTAGTTTACGTCCGGAGACATTATTTTTACTCTGCGAGAATCCATTTCAAAGATAAGATAAAAGTTGTAGTTGCCTACTAGGGATATGTAATGTGGTAATGGTGGTATCCCGTTACCTTCCACATCGCAGTGTAGTAGCCGTGATCATGGTTTCCATTTACTATTACATACGTCATACTACATCATACTACATACTACTACATTTACTATTTAATTATAGCTGTACTTGCTACCTAGCATCCACCTATAACTAATACTGAACGTACGGCTTCCCACCTTCAGGCCCTTTTAGTCGCCTCATACGACAGGCAGGGCTACCGTGGGTATATTCTACTCTCATACCTACTGGAAAGCTATAGAGCATTAATAGAAATAGCGAAAGACCGTGAAGAATGGAGAAGAAGAGTTGCAAACCAACCTACGGATTGAAAAAAAAAAAAATTTTTTTCATGGAAAAAACGGATTTTAGAGTTAGCATGTTATTTATAAGATTACAAATACGTACAAATATTGAGAATTTTAGAAAAATTAATCTACTAAAGGAAAATAGTATTGTTCCGAGAAATTTATCGATAAAAATAATCTCACGTATTGCTCATACACCAATATTCTTATATACAATACTCCTATTAAAATGACCGCAGTTGATACCCAACTATAAACTCTTATTTTTATCATAATAATTAATAATATATTATTATATTTATTTTATTAAAAATTAAATATTAAAAATTTTAAAAGCATTATTTTGGTCCAATTTTTCTATGTTACCTCTAGGAGAGGGTAAGATGGGACATAATAGGTTCAAGATGGAACACATAAAATTAATATACGTACAAAGCTTACAATTGTATAATTTATGTAATATTTAAAATTCAAATATCACTAACTCACTCATTCACTCATGAGTGAAACTTTAAAATGTACAAACTTGAAATTTCAAATAATGGTTCCTCTAATGCTTTAGTTGTGCAATCAGAAAAAATGTTGTGTTTAAGTGGATTAATTATCACGTTCACTGACAATTCGTAATGTGCAGTGGGCCATTTATTATTATTAATAATAATATGTTTGCTTAAACCAATACACACACTTAATTTATACCAACGTTGCGGCGCTCGTACAGTCTTTCTCACTTCTATGCGCCTACAACTTCTGAACGAATTTTTTATTTTGACGAACATTTCACAGTTTGTTGTTAGAGATAACAAAAAGGTTTAGAGAGTAGTTTGAACTATAGTTTCCTATAGGTGATACTGAACAAACTTTAAAAAATTATATTTTTAATGATTACATGCCATTTAAACTATGAACTACTATCATATATTATGAATACAATATAACATAGCGTTCCCGCTGTTATCAAAATAATGAATGAATTAATACCGGGCAAAACTGTTCACTCACGAAGCCGGATAATTCAGCTAGTATTTTAATAAAATAATCGAATTATTGATATTCTAATAAAATAAAGGAATTATTGATATAAATGATATTAATATTGATTTTATTTTTGAGGTCTTATTCCTAAAAATTATCCCTTTTAGTATTTATTTTTTTTTAACAATCAAAATTGTTTAAAAATATCACCATCAATATAGTACTAAATTACATATTTGGTGTATTTTTTTTGGCTAGAATCATGGTTTTTACCCTTTTCACGTAATTTTTTAGGATATTTTTCTCACGCGTTAAAAATGGTTAAATAATTCAATTCTTATAATCTGAATTTATTTATTATTGAGATTAAAATATTATATTAATTTATTTAACTTTTAAATTTAATCTGAATATGTTTTTAGTCAGATTAATTTAATTTAAATGCTTTTTAATTTGATTTGTTTTTAATTCAAATGATTTTATTTTGACTGATTCAATATCGAAAGTGTTTTACAAACAATCGAATAACTCGATAATTATAAATCGATTATGCCTGATTCTCTAGTCTCAGCTTGTGATTTGTGATTCTATAGTACTATATAGGTCCGTTACATAACGTTCGCAAAAAGGGCATGAGAATTTCTAGATGTTATAAAAATGTATATAAGTTGCAAATTAACTTAGAGTCATATCATCAATACCTAAGATAACAAAAATAAAAAACTTTTTTAGTTAGAAGTTAATACTTAATGCTAAAAAAAATCTGTTAATTACCTACATTAAATGAAAAATGTTCAACATGTTAATACTGAACCTTGAAAATAGTATTATATTAAAAAGTTTATGAATATATTATATTAAATTGTCTCGAGTTCTACATGTAATATAATATTATGTTTGTCTCTAAACTATAGGTATATACTTAGAATAAAGCACGGACATAGTTCGTACTAATTTCTATGCCATTCTGTTTTAATTAAGACGTATATAAGGATATCTTAGGAAAACTTTATACACATGCGCGGAATTAGCCAATGGCCTAGATGCTAAATAGATTATTCAGCCCACCACTCACGTATGGATCGAAATAATAAACATATAAGATTTAAATCTGAAGGCCATATCCACGGTCCATCGAAAACATTAAAAAAATATAACGAACTATTTATACTTATATAATTCATATTGTGAACTCACTAATAAAAACATCTATCAATCACCGAATTTTTAAAATGGAACCTATATATTACTATTGCGCCTCAGTGCTTATATTAATACTAATATTAATATAATATCTAAAACCCAATATCAATGATTATTATTTATTAGTACATTTTTAACATTATATTAATAATATTAAAACATATAATAACAATATTATTATATGACAGTATTATGTCATATAATAATTGGATGAAACAAAAAGTTTCTCCTATAAAGAAATATTATTCAAACTAATGTTGTGTATAAGCAATGTAAATATTTATATATTATAATCGTTCAACGACCATACAGCTTACAGTAATACAGTTTTATACCTATTAGTAGATATCAATACTGAAAATCAATTTTAGTTAGGTACATAATAACATATAGTCGACTTGCGACAATAGTAGGGTGCAAATAACCGATTTAATTAACTACCTGTCTAATTTACTTTTTTTCAGAACTCACGTAGTATGCAGACTTTTATAAAGTTATTTTTCATTAATAGTTATAATTAGGTAAAAATTGTTTTAACAAATTAGATTAAATTTAGCTAAAAAAACTTCAGTGAAGAATTAATAATTCACAAACGATATTTTTAAAGTTAAAATGGAAAAAAATATTAGCTTAACTCAATTAGAAATATTATTTTAAAAAATATATATAAATATGTAATATTTATAAAAAATTAAAAAAAATTATGTTATAAATAATATGATTATGTAGGCAGCATTATAACGCTGATAATGTGAAATTGAATTTCGATTAAAATTTGTACAGAAATTTAGCCAATTATATTATATATACCTATTAAATTATCTGGATGTGGGACCCTATCAATTTTACCACCTTTGGTATCCAATCGAAAATTCCCTTACTAAACACTATTTTAATGTATATTACATTTACTAGAAATTACATAAATTTGTAAGATGAAGCACAATTACTACCAAAGTTACAATTGAAATTAGAAAAAAAATTTTGATTTTAGAAACATGTTTCTTTCTTAATCACGCGCACACTTTTTTAGATATATGTTGATACAAACCGTACGTTTGTATGGGATAAAACTTAAAAGGCCCCATAAAGTCACCTCAATAAGTAAATTTCTCATAATACCATATAAGTTCCAATCACACAATATTTTATATTGACAATTATTTATGTTTTTATTTTTGATGATTAGTATAAGACATAGGTACTATATTATAAGTATAAGCTCTATACGTGCAAGTTTTTCACAATATAAATATCTATTTTTTGTCCATTGCACTTATTAATTATATAGTCCAATTATGATTTTGAAAATGGATTTAAATTAATTAATTTAAACTTTTTACTTTTAAAATGTTTTTTCGTATTTACTTCTTTAAATTTTTTTGTAAAATTTAAAACTACAAAATATTTATTCACCAATTATTAAAATGTACTTTTATTCTATATTTTTTTAAGTAAAATGTACAATGTATAGCTTTTGAATTTCTTCATCTTTTATATTGCAGTGTGTGGTTTTTGGTTATAACCTAAAAATTAAACTTAAATATATCTAACAATTAATTGAGTGAATTATGATATTAAAAAATAAACATTAAATAATATAATACCTATATAATCCAATTGCTCGCAATAAATTTTAAATTTCCTTCTATTCAAACGTTTTTAAAATATGTACGGTAACATGCATGATATTAGTTAAGTATTTTATTCATGGCTTCAAAAATATGAAATTCGGATGAAAGAAAATTGGAAAATTATCTTACCCAAAATAGCATAATAGTGAAAAATAAAATACATATACGGTCGGAAGATCTGATGTCTGAGAAATTAAATAAAAAGTTCTAGATTTTCTCTTCCATGTAAAATCATAAATTCACTTAAGCCGTTTATATATAAGATTATAGAACAAGTGGTGATAACAATATACAATAGTATTTGAGTACAATACCGTTTATCGACCTTCAAGATATATTTTAACAGAAAGTTAAACTCTCCGAGGTGGTCTTATATTTTAAGTACGTAGTTTAAATCCAAACATTACACTGCTCTAATATCTTGAGGTTTAAACAGATTAGTGTAAATTATTAAAACTGGAGATGACTACGTGTAACACTTAATTTTGTATTGATTATACAAATAAGTTGCCTCTTAGATTAACTTTTGATTTTAAGATAGAATATACTTATCAAAATTTAATTTTAATAAAAGTATTACTTTTAAAATTACTATTAACAATATCCCAATGTTTTTTGTACATTTAAAATCCACCATATATGATATATATTTATATATATATATATTTTTTTTAAACAAATTTCACTTGAAAAAATTTCAAGATGTGTATCCGTTTTCCAATAGTAAATTTAAACATGATGATACATACATACATGGGATTATTTTTTCATAAATTTTTACAAAGTTTGTATTAGGTATACTATTTTCTTATTCACAATTTTACAAGTTTATTTTTTACTTTTATTAAACTATTATTATTAATTATGCTGAAGCACTACTCAGATTTATTTCATCAAAATAAATGATTTATCATTGCTTTCAAATTTAATATATCCACTTCAAAATATCCTACCCAACAAGCGAAATGCTTCCACCCTCTATATACTGACTGGATTAATTAAATTTTATTATTTAAAAAATAAATAGAAATAATGTAATTTAATATTATATATGTAATTTATTGGGGTTTAGAAACTCAAACCCAGACCAAAAAATCGTTTTATTTCACTATGTAAAATGAATTAAACTAATATTCATTGAACAATAATATATGATATAAAGTGATATCCAAGTTTAATGTAATATACCAATATTTTCCTTTACCCCTCCCCCCCCCCAAAAAAAAAAATAAGCCTAAAGCTTTTTGGGATTATTTTAAAATACAAAGTGCTCCTAAATTTTTAATACACATGCCAAATTTCAACTCATGGTTAGGTACCAAAATACCACAAACGTTGATGAGCTCCATGTGTTTACGGGCACTGCAGCACGGTTAATGCTTGCCGCACATCAGATCGGAACCGTTGGATCTGAACGGATCGAATCGGAATACGTCTAAACTACATCAACAGCGATCGGAAAATAATTTTTTTCCGCACACTGCGTCGGAATGGTAACGAGTTTTTAATTTATTTCATTATTGTTACCCGTAAACGGTAGTTTGTGTATCATAAATACTTAGCACGATGAGTGACACGAGTAGCGATGACGTTATTTTTACATTGGCGTTATTAATGGAAGAAGAATTTAAGAATAAATGTCAGTTGGTCCATATATTAATATGACAAGGGAGAAAGAAGGAAAGTTCCATACATTATTTCCTCGACTAAAAGTAGATAATGAAAAGTTTTTTCAATACTTTCGGATGAGTTACAACAAATTGCAATAACATAATTGCATTGGAGATTTAGATGGCAAACATGTTGTAACTAAGAAACCAAAAAATACTGAAAATTTATAAATTAATGATAATAATAATAAAAAATTGATTTACAATTAAAATTTTGTAACTAATAGGTATAATGAAATATAATTAGGATAATTTAATAAAATATAATAATCATAACTGGATTATTTTAAATATTCTGAAATTGTTTTTCATACATTTTCTTTCATTATGGAGTCATAATAATATTTATTACCTATGTCATATAAATATAAATATTTCTCCTAGAGAATAACTTTATAATATATTATTGCTAAAACTGGTAGTTGATAATATAAAAATATTATAATTTATTTCAATCTGTCCCCTCTGAAATTTATCCTATATGCGATAAATATTGGAATATGAACAAAATGAGAATGTTAAATTAAACATTGTTTTTTAAATGTTATGTTGAAAATTCATTTTTAAACATTTTATATTTATGAAATGTTATTCTATATTAAACTTTAAATATTAATAATGTTTATTAAACGTTTATTCTTAAACATTCAACTATAAACATTACATCCAAACTTTATTATTAAACATTTAAGTATTAACGTTACACCTAATGTTTAAGATTACATAATGTTTATTGGGATGTAGATGTTTTGTATTTTGTCACGCATATTTGCACATCAAAAATATGGTAGTACAACACATTTTTGGGGGCAATTTTTCATGCTATGAGTAGAAAAGTATTAGTGCAAATGTCATATAATTACCTTATAACTAATAAAATTGTACATACCTATCGAAATAAGAAGAATTTGAATATTTATTTAAAGTTATAAAATCACTAAACTTAAAAAAAATTAATTACATAAAAGAACTCTGTATAAAACTAAATATATGTTATACAATTTGCATCCTGAAAATTACACTTCGACGAGTAGGCACTAGGCAGTCAAAATTAATTTTGTTCACATTTTATAAATAGTATCCAGTTCAGTTGATTAACAAAAGTAACTTATAATAAGTATCTTATATATTCATTATATATAGCTTGGATGTTTAATTGTAGAAATTGCTATTTAATTTAATTTAATTGCTATTTATTTAATTTTTATATTTTTCCCAATATTTGTAATTTTTACTCGTTTAATAATGCTTTGAATATGCTTAGTATAATGTAATTAAATGTAAATATAACTTAATTAAGAATAATAAAAAGTAACTTTGAAAAACCTAGAAATAAAAACGTAATGAATTTTTTTTTTCGTTCAATAAAATCATGAAATTTACATTTATGTCTCATGAGGTTAGAATTGTAAAGTTAATATTAACTGAATGCCTAATAACTTATTTTTATTTCATATCCAACATAGTATTCAATATTAAAACAAAAATTTCACAATTATAATACATATTTTTTATTCTGACATTAAATTGTAACTACAATATAACATAATAAGATAAATTAATAAATTTTATGCAATAAAATATACACACAATAATAAATTATTATTATAATTGATTTGGTGTTTTTTCAATTAGTATAGAAAACGATACAGGTCGAAAAAATAGTTTAATATCTCGAGTGCAACACCCACCGTTTGCAACTATTTTGTGACTACTTAGATGTAACTCCTTTTGATTGTGAAAAATAGAAAGTGTAACTCATTTTGAGTGTGACGTATTATAAATTAAACTTTTTAATGCGACTCCTATTGAATTAAACTTATGTACTTAAATCTATACGTATATTACATCAGAATTTGTAATAGTATAAGATTAAAAAATATTTTTTTAAATGCAAATATTTTAAATTTCTAATAGCATTCGTTGGACTTACCATTATTTTACGATTTTCCCTTGTCAACAAACAACAATTTACAAATGTCTGGTAACTATCAATACGTAAAAAACGTATTATTTAGTAACAATAAAAGTTCGTACACAACTTAGATTCGAAGTTAATTGAAATTTGAATACTTCGTGGTGCATTATAATCGGTTTTCAATACCTTTTGTCTATTAAATAATAATAATTTTTAATAATACAAATTATTACCAACTGACCACGGTTAAAGTAAATAATTATAGTAAAAATTTCTAGAATTTGAATATGAACGGAGAACAATCTGGACACTGAATAACGGTTACGGCATATAGTTAAACACACATTATTTTCGGATATACCGGAATCGTATTCCATAGAGAACAGGGTGAATACTGGAAGATACGCCATAATTCTTTCTTTCCGAAAATGCCAATTTTTGGAAAATTCAAAATACAAACCAACGGAAAACTGAAAAATCGTATACCCAACGTACAATAGCTGGAAAAACGCAAAATAAAATATCTAGGTGGCTGGCCGGTCGAAAACCCATTTGAGGGATTAAATATAAAGCATAATATGTTCCCTTCGATTAAAAATAATCTATTTCGCTATTGCATTTTATATATAAATAAATCAATAAAATTTTTTAAAAAATGCATTTAAATTGTTCAGAAATTTTTACCGCTTTTAAAATGTATACTTTTTGAAATAATTTCCTTAAACCAATATACTTTAGATGTTCAATGTTTCTATAATCTTTACTTTAAATATTAAATCATCAATTAAAAATGGTAATCACATTATCAAAATTTTGAAATTGTCATTTAAATGCTTAAACGTTGACATGTTGTTTATATAATTCTAAATAAATTTAATTGTTATTATTAAAATTAAATCATTACACATTTAATTTTAATAATAAAAAAACAATAATATATTTAGAAGTTCAATATTTTTCCAACTAATATTTTCAACCATTTATTCGAAGTATTGATGAATTGATTTGATCATATATTTAGAATTAATTGTACTTAATATTGTAACTGTCAATTGTATGCCATACCATCGTTTGTAATGCGTACATTTTAGAAATAATATAACTTAAATGACGAATAAATACTACTATCTATATAATATTGAGTGAACTAGTTTCTCAAATACGTGTTATACATGTGTACGGTTTCATAATAATATATTACTCTATATGTATTTGTAGTATACTGAGTATGAATCTTATTATATCTTGATGAGTCACTGAATATGACTGAGATAATGCAGTGACAGTTACCTGGTACCCACATCAAATTATTGTACATATAACACATATACCTACATTACGGAAGTATCTACATTTTTTTTAAGAAAACATATATTTAAACATATTTTTTTTTAATGAACATTTACCTACCTATACAATGAAAGTGGTTAGACCTCTCTCTATCTCACACTAACAGTTTACCATATAGTGTTCTTTCTTTTCAATATAATTTACATATACAATATATATTTCAAAACATACTAATAGCCTCCAAAAATTAAATAGACGGATCATTTTAATACTAATTTCCTCCTGATCATAAAATAATTGTATTATTATATAACGATATTAATTATAAACCATTAACTGATCTCAAATAATTCTTAACAGATAAAAATATATCTAATACCAACTTTAAAAAATCATTAAACTTTGTAATAATTATTTGTAATTGTATCCCTCTTATTTTCATACAAATCATAAAACCAAAACCATATAAAATCGAACAACTGAAATTGATTGACTAACAACTAAATTTTTTATGAAAAAAAAAATACTTATATAAAAATATATTTATGTAAAACAAATAAATTTATATTATAGAAAATGATGTTACCTATTCAAAAAATACATAGACCACAATATTTAAAAATAGTATTTCATCGACATTTTTAAATTACTGTAACTTTCTTTCCAAACTACCCGAAATATGTAAAAGAAAACCCTATACCTATATGAACACCCACTAATAAAACATTTTTCAAAGTTGTATGTTTTGATATTATGTTTGGGTAAAATGTCTTATCTTTTGAGATAAAATACTAAAAACTACATAGCCTTGTTTGGATAAATATAATAAAAATCTACTTCAAAACAACATAAATAAAAATCTTTTCACCGACAAACGGAACGATATTATGTAAATATAATTGTATGTAAGGCACGTATTGTAAGACTAAATTATAAAACATGTATAGACCATGAATACTAACTATAAATTAAACTAAATCTAAAAATTGGTTGGAAAATATTTTACATACTTTTTTTGATTGCTTTTTTATTTTATTCTATAAGATGTGACGATAATGAAACAAATGCACTTTATCACATACACCATTTTTTTATATGTATTTTACATATACAATTTTCGTTTAAGATAACTATATTGAATTTAGATATTGCTTGATGGACTCATTTATAAGTATACCAGTATGGTACTAAAAACACGCATATTAAAAATAATTATTTTAACATAAGTCTCTTAAACATTACAACACTGAGTAATTAATACACTATAAAATATTTAAATTTAAATTAACAATATATATCTATATATAAGGATGATTATATATATCATCTATATATGAATATATAAGGAGACAATATATTATTTTATTAAAATAAAATGAAATACATTCGTCGTATACTCAAATAAATAAACCACTTTTTTAACTGTTACAATTATACGATACATAAAAAAAAATTATAAAGACATTAATAATTTAATTATTAATGTATTAAATATTTCGCTAATAAAATGTTTTTGATTTTTAATTCGTTTATTTATGGGGCATATTAGTTTAAAACTTTTTCGGGATTAACCGTTATATTTCTATGAAAATTTATCACAACTCGGCTGCAAATACTTAATCCTTTTTTGTACGTCCAACAGAAGTATTTCATAAAATTTTTTTTAACGCGTTTTAATGATTTAAAAGTTCATTTTCATAGTTTCCGTAAATCCAGTGAAGTTGCGTATATCTATTTCAAATATAATATAGGTATACGTAATTTAATAAAGTCTTGATTACAGTATTATACCATAATTTAAAATAACCACAATTTTACGTATTTATTTTGTTATATAATATACAGGCAGTCCATATAGTGTTTTCCCGAAAAAATAATTATGTTTAATTCAACCATTTGCGATTATAATAAATATTAACATGATTCTGTTAGCTGTAGTGTTTGTTTTTTTTTTTTTTTTTTGCTTGTTATTGTTATTTATAATTTTTTAAAAAAATATAAGTTGAAATAATGTATAAATAATGGAAACTATTCAACAGTAAAAAAATTTTATACTAAGTTTTCATTTGTACATATAGAAGATTTTAAATTTTACTGCAATAAGATTTTCGAAAAACTTTATATATTCTTTATAACTTGCTATAGATATCGTCCATAAAGTCGTTATAGTAAATTAAACTTTTGTATTTTAAATAAATAAATAGTATTTAAATTTTTAACTACTATTATAATAGTACAAAATATAAAACAAGACATACACTGTTAACAATATCTTGAACAAAGATTAATATATGCGTTTTAAAAATGCTTAGCAATGTTTTAAAACATGTAAAATAGTTACTTTTTACAAAATAAGCAACTGTTACAAGGCCTCTTAAAAGGTAAAGATGTTTGGCATGCCAATATACGTATTTTTTTATATCATAAGTAAAGTTTCGATAATTTTTGTCATCAAATATTAAGTATTTGTCTACAAATAAACGCATAAAAACAAATTTAAAAAGTATGAATTCTATGGTTTTAATTTGTGGTCAAAATAATTTAGTTTGAACAAAATAAAAATAATCATAAGCGTTATGAATTATCATACATTAGATCAAGCATTAATTTAACTAATGATCAAAATCTATAATTATATTTTCATTAAAATATGTACAATATGTACATGCTATATAGTATAAGTATTATTTAAAATTAATATCGAAAACTTGTCACCGATTGACTTAAACAATATCAATATTGATTATATTTAAAATATTACTTGATTTCAGCAATCCCTGTGGAGGGGGCTAAGAATACCTCCACGGTTTCCTCATACCTGTCGTAGAAGTCGACTAATTGAGGTTGCGTCAGGTCGACAGCCGGAAATTGCGTACTTGGGTGTGGAGATAGCCTAAGGAACCAAGTGACCAGTACGAGCCTGACATCGGCTGCGGAAGCCATTCCATCAGTTATATGTGCGGGTATACCCAACGGCCGAGATGTCGATGGTGTAGGGAAAGCACTAAAGTGTTTTGGGTTAGATTCGCCATTGAGTACACAGGATAGGTTCAAAGTGAGAGTAGATACGTGGGATGTAGGAACATTGACAGGTAGGAGTAGGGAGTTAGCAGAAGTTTTGAAGAGGAGGAATGTGAATATTTGTTGTGTGAAAGAAAAAAAGTGGAAAGGGAAGAAAGCAAGAGAAATTTATGAGGGGTATAAAATCATATATTGAGGAAGAACTAGTACAAGGAATGGGGTGGGAGTGATACTAGATGAAGAAATGAAAGGAAAAGTGGTAGAGGTGATTAGAAAAAGTGATAGGGTTATTATAGTGAGAGTAATATTAGAGGATAAAGTATTAAATATAGTAAATGGGTATGCTCCACAAGTGGGATGTGAGGAAAGTCAGAAAGAGGGGTTCTGGCAAGAGATGGATGAGGTAATGCAAGGAGTACAAGGAAATGAGAATATTGTATTTGGTGGGAATATGAATGAACATGTAGGCTGTGAAAGAATAGATTATGATAGAGTGCATGGAGAGTATGGGTATGGGGAAAAGAAATGAGAAAAAATACTTGACTTTGCATCAGCGTATGAATTAGTAATTGTGAACACTTATTTTAGGAAGAGAGAAGAGCATTATATAACTTATAAGAGTGGAGGGCGCAAATCACAAATTGATTATTTTATGTGGAAGAGAGGGGGTTTGAAACAGTGTATGGACTGTAAGGTGATTCCGGGGGAAAGTGTGACAGCACAACATAGGTTAATGGTTACGGATATTTGGTGTAAGAAAAAAAGAGTGTACAAAAAGAAAAATATGGTTAAGGAACCGAGGATTAGGTGGTGGAAACTAACGGGTGAAAATGAAAAAGTATATATAAGAAAGCTAAATGGGACAGGGATGTGGAACATGGAAGGAAATATAAACGAAATCTGGGAAAAGGTAGCAGAGGGTGTTAATAAAGTTGCGAAGGAAGTCTGGGGCGTGAGTAGAGATAATATGCCACAAGATAAGCAAACACAGTTGTGGGCAGAAGAAGTATAGGAGATAAATCAAAGAAAAAATACACTTTAAGAAATGGCAGAAAAACGTAGAGAGATGGAGGATTGGGTAGAGTATAAAAGTTTATCTAAAGCAGCAAAAAGTGCAGTGAGTAAAGCTAAATTAAAGAAATATGATGAGTTTTATGAGAGGTTAGGAACTAATGAAGGGGAAAAAGAAGTGTACAGGCTGGCTAAGGAAAGAGAAAAACAGTCCAGGGTCTTTAGAAATGTTTAGTGTATAAAATATGAGGATAGAAGGGTGTTAATAGAGGAAAAGGAAGTAATAAAGAGATGGAATGACTATTTTAAGGGATTATTAAATGAAGAATTTCCGAGGGAGGCTATTGATCGGGTAGAGTAGAATTTGGGTATGGTAGATTTAATAAAGGAAGATGAAGTGTGGAGTACTGTGAGAAAAATGAAAAATAAGAAAGCGGTGGGACTGGATGGAGTACCAGTAGAAGAATAGAAAGTATTAGGAAGTTTAGGTATACAATGGTTGACAAAGTTCTTTAATAAGGTACTAGTAGAAGAAAAAATTCCAGAAGCGTGGAGGAAGATTTGTGTAGTACCAATATTTAAAGGTAAAGGAGGTGTACAGGATTGTGGAAATTATAGAGGGATAAAACTTATGAGCCACAGTATGAAGATTTGGGAAAAGATAATAGATAAAAGGTTAAAAGGTGAGACAACTGTTACTAGAATTCAGTTGGGGTTTATGCCTGGGAGGTCAACAATGGAGCCAATATTTTATGTGAGACAGATTGTAGAGTAGTACAGAGAAAGGAAAAAGAAATTGTGTATGGTATTTATTGATCTAGAGATGGCTTATGATAGGGTTCCTAGGAAGATATTAAAGTGGGCATTTATGAAGAAAATATTACTAAAGGGGCGAATACAAGAGTGAGAAGTCTGTGTGGAGAAACTGAAGATTTTAAGGTCACAGTGGGGGTACATCAGGGATCAGCTTTGAATCTTTACTTATTTTCCCTCTTAATGGATGAGATAACAAAGGATATACAAGGGGAGGTATCATGGTGCATGTTGTTTGCAGATGATATAGTACTGATAGAAGAAAGTCCTGCGGAAGTGAATGGTAGACTGGAAGAGTGGAGGGAAGCTCTGGAATGTAAAGGACTAAGGATTAGTAGGAGTAAAACAGAATATATAGAGTATGATTTTGGTTAAAGGCAACACAGAGGGAATAGGAAAAGTCTAAAAATAAAGTTAGGTGGTGATGTGGTGGGAGAAGTGGAGAGATTCAAGTATTTAGGGTCCGTTGTACAGAAAGATGGGGGTTTCGAAGAGGATATGAAACACAGGATTAGGTGTGGATAGAAGAAGTGGAGAGAAGCGTCAGGTATTCTGTGTGAAAAAACTCCACGCTACGGCATAGTAAATATTCTCATCTTTGATATTTTGTATATATTTTGACTGTGTGGTTATTAAGAAAAAAGTTGCACCTAGTTATGATATTTGAATAAAAATACATGAGAATTTTGTGGGTTTGGTCAGTACAGGGCTTAAACTTGGTGACTGATTCCTACCCCCCTCCCCCCACATGATTGGCTTAATTTAATATTGGATAGGTCTTTCCACTTCTTTTCTGTTTTAGAATGCGTTTTTCGATATTTGAAGAAAAATACGTTTCTGAATTGTATTACCACATATTATAGAACAAATCCTAGCTAGGTTCCTGAATCGGGCGTGTACCCAATAATTTATTTACGACTATATCACTGTGTCATACTCTAGATTAAATATATAATAATACTGTATGTAACAATTATCTAAGACTAGAAAAAATTATAGCTAATATGATTGCATATTAATATAATGTTCTGTAATAAAATAAAATAAATATAAATAAAAACATTACAGCTTTTATACTATGATATTCAGTAACTATATATAGTGGATTTTTTTGCGGAGATTTTTTTTTGGAAATTCATGTAATATACTGTAAAATATCGTCGGAACATATGATTAATATGCGTATCTATATTATATTATATTATATTATTTTATAGAATAGTGTACATTGTACAATGAACCAAAATTTTGGCTACAACTCGTTTGCGCACATTTAAATTTTTTACTACTTATTTGCGCAAAAAACACAACTCAATGGCACATACAGATTTTAGGTAGACACCTATATGCAGAGGCATATCTAGGGGGGTTCCAAGATACTAGACCCCCCCAGAACCAAAAAATATTGAATTTAAAAACTTAAATATATATTATTAATTTTTGTAGATAGAATTTTTAAATAATAATAATTGAAAATATAAAAAATATAAAGTGTGATTACTGAAAAAAGTATTATAATGCCCTAAATATGAATGTAATGATTACATTTTGGATTCTGAGAGGGGTAAAAATGTTTTTTCGTTTTACGATGATGTTTATTTGTTTAAAGTATATTTTAAGGTAGTCATTCATGAATTCAATTTATTACCATATATGTATTTGTATTATGTACCTATATTCAAATTAATTTAAAATATATACTGTAATATTGGCTGAAGTTAACCACCGAGCTGTAGTTGGCCACTAAAACGAATAGCTCTTTAATTTAATTTACACAAGTTTTGATATAAGTCATGTGTATTTAGGATAAAATGGTAAAAAGTTATACACGATTGAAGATAAAAAGTGGCCAACTTCAGTCAATATTACGGTATATTATTTAAATAAAAAAAAATTCTTATAAAAATAGAAATACCTAACAATATAATATATATATATATATATAAAATTATCCTTATGATGATTTATGGTCAAAAAACTTGTTATTTGTTGTAAATATTTAAATACATTTTGTATGTCAAATAACATTTTTCCAATTAATTGATATAAAAGACGCTGCATGTCTATATAAAATATATATAATATATAATCACAGTGTGATACAAATCTATTATAAAAATTATTGGGTTGCTGTTTAGAAAACGTGTAAACATTTTTTGAAAAACTCTAAAATATTTAAAAATCTGCATTGTAATTACTTTGAATTATTAAAAATAAAAAAAATCACAATTACAAAAAAATTTAAGAAAAATAAGAGACTCTCTTTAAAGAAATCACCCCGAACTAAGATATTTTTGCATTCATATCGTTATAGGTATTTTAGAATTAAAATTAATAATTCGGTAATTTATAAAAATTTATTTTTTTTTAATTTTTTAGAAAAATTTTAAAATGCCAAGAAAATCTATTATTGAAAAGGAAAAACTTCTTGAAGCTATTATAAAAAAAAAACATAGCATATATGACCACGTTTCCAAAAAAATGTGTGGACCAACACATTCTTGTTGGAAAGAAATTGAATCAGATCTTAATTATTTGGTATCATCTAAATATATATATACAGTAGTACTAGTAAACCGATACAATATACTTGACAAACTAAATATTACGAGAATATTACTTGTAATGATACGAACATAAATGATGTAAAGCCGTGTTCTACTCCAAATTTTTAAACGATTCAAGTTCGGATAAATGTGAAGAGGAAACAATTGAGTTTGTTATTACACTATCAGCTGATGAATGAAAAAAAATGTATAAAGGAGAAACACAGTTTTACAAGAGATCAGATTGAGAAAACACATCACGTTCGTATGATACTTCAACCCCATATGAATGGTCTACGTTAATACATGAACATGTTTTTTTACAAACAAAAAAACCATGTCCTACAGTATACAAAAATGCTAAAATTTTGACATCAAAACCGTCTTGGACTTGTTATGCGGCTTTACATGTATGAACATACCAGGCTTTAAATACTGTTTATTACTGGGCGCGTGTTGAACGGCCAATGCATCTACTATTTCAAATGCCGAAACGCGAACTTTAACAAAATTCAGTAAATCGTCAACAATGGGATAATCACCAGTGAAACTGGATTCAAACATACGACGAGTTGTCAAGGACAAACAACGCGAAGGTAAGGCGAACAACAAAAATCACCGAGGTTTGGAATATTTAATGTTTTCAACATGGTAATGTTAGTGGCGAATAGTATAAGGAAATCCTTTAACCACTAAAGTATTCTTGAGTCTACATTGAACTACTTAACAGCATTTCGAAAATATTAACAGCTAGTTGTCGCAGTTTATTAAAACGATCAATTAATGATGACCATGAGTAGTATGGATTTGTAGGTTTTGTCACTATATTTAGAATTCCAGGGAAAATCTAAAAGTTCAAAGGAGAACTTTACGGTCACCGAAAAATTGGCCTCCCTGTAACTCATTTTTTTTCACTTTTACACATACGGGAAATCGTCAAATCCAGACCGTCTCGTATATTCCAATTCCCTGTAATTTTTTATACAAGGAAAATAGTTGTATTTCAACTTAATTGGAATATTGTATTTTTCCCTGCATTTTTATCATAGGCAAAATCTTATAAAATCTGCCGATAACAGTCATTTCAATACCTATAATTTTTTACAATCCATTTTTTTTATTTTTTTAACTATAGAAACGAAAAAGTTTTTCACATTTTTTTTTATTTTTAATATAATTTAACTAAATAAAAGTATTATTCAATATAATTATGCAAAAAGAGTTTTTACTTAAATACTTTAAATTTTCCTTTTGTTTCACGTAGAATCATAGCTTAATGGTTTAAGGCGTTAGTTTTTAGACTTACGGTAATAATAATAGTAATGTAAAATTAATAGGTGTAAGTAGGTAAGTATGTTAGCTTGAATAACCTCACCATAGTCAATTAGGCTATGTTTCTACATTTTTTTCTCCTTTACTAATAAAAATATTGTAAATAAACCATATAATTCTGGTTTTTTTTAATTCGAATAATAATCGCTAGATCGTGCTTAATTTTTTTAACCACACAAGTAGATAAATACTTATACTTTTTATACCAATTTTTCTGTATAAATTGAAGTGCTTTAAATTAAAAAATGGATTTGTTAAAAATAATTGAACTTGATATCTCTGAAATAGGAATTTTAAATACCGGGCTAATTCTGCTATAGCGAACTAGCTGAATTTTATACACAATTAACAAAGTTAAAAGTTTAGCTATTAAATGTGGAACAGAAAAGTCTAATAATCATTATTTAATATGTCCATGGTCTAATAAAAATTGTTTTTGCGGACCGGATACTTGTCAATGTGTAACTGCTGATTTTACGTTTTATGATTTAAAAAAAAAAAATATTGTTCATCAAACAAAGATTATTAGTAAAATAATATTTTTAATATATTTATGATATGGACAGGCTGTTTATATTCTCCAATATATTATCCTCAAAGTAGTATATTTATTTTCGCATTAGTCATGAATTTAACGTGTGATGAGAATAACTGTGTTCGCTGTAATAGAATCAAAAAACGTTTTTCTTTCAAGTCATTGTTACATTGTAAGTCTGAAAAAAATATTCAACCACTTAAAACTTCGAAGAAAATACTTCGTCGATCATAGAGAATTATTATAAAACAATCAAAAAAAAATATATATCATGGAATACTTCGTCGATCACATAGAATAAGATATCATCCAGTAAGATTTCACGAAGAATTCAATTATTAACTAATATTATAACAATGGATTCTTTGATCTGTAAATCGGTGTTTCACATCCAACCATATAATAAAAAAAATATTTTTGTTGGATATATATTAAATGATATTTTATCGCTTTATATTAGAATGCAATTTAACTAATAAATATATAATATTGGATTATTCTCAATGGGAAAAGTTTTCAAACGAAAATATTTTAGAATCTATTTTTAATAGCTTCTCAACTGATACTAATTCAAAATATCCAGTGTTTCACTTAGATGATAATTTTCATTATAAAATAAAAACCGATTCTATAATATTGTTGAAAGACGGTAAATGTATTAAACTATACTGAGATAATTTACTCTGCATTAGTCGTTGGATGGAATTGATTAATGCAAAAATCACAGAAAAAATAAATAAATTGCATATATATCAATCTTGTTATAATAATACATGTACAAGAATTAAAAATGATATTTTATATCTCCCGGAAGAGTGTCAACGAAGCGACTTTATAGATATGGATATTCAAGAGTATAAATTCGATTTTGAAAACATTGAAATGGATGAATAGAAGACATTTCTATTCGAGCTACAAAAATGTCATCATGAACAATTCGCTGATATATTAGTCAAACAATTGCAATACGACTGTCTTTAAAAATAAGATAATGTCTTATTTCTGTCTTTTAACAGCTTAAAATAATCTTAAATAGCTTTAAATAGTTTGTAAGTTACACATACATTTACAATATCTAAACTGTTTTATAATTTATATATCCGTCTTGAAAATTACTTTTTATTCTTTTTTATCTGTATTTTTATATATAATATTATTAAAAGGTTTGTATTAGGTACTGTAATTTCTGATTTTTTCTAATAATGTAATAAAATATAATTAATAATGTTGTTATTAAAACAACAATAATATAGTATTTCATACCTTGATATATTGTTTTATTTTATTTTTATTTTTAAAATCGATAAAAATGTTGTCAAAATAATAGGTGTACTATGCAATAAGTAAAATAACATATAATAACAGTAATACCAGACTATTTAGGCTTTATCAAATGTAATTACATATATTTTTTTCAAACTAATGATTAAAAGTAAAATAATTTTTTTTCAAATCCATTATTAATATAGTATTTTCGTTTTTTTAATATCGTAATATTTGTACTTAATCAAATATAATTACAGATATTTTTTTTAAACTTACTATCAAAAATAAATCATTTTTCAAATCCAATATGAATATAGTATTTTCATTAGAATAAAAATATAATAATAATATTGTTGCCACCCCGAAGTAGTAATATTAAAGTAATTACTCGCCGCCGATATTACCTACAGTAATTATTTCTCTAAATCAAACCAAATTGACTTAATGTTCGGAGGTAGTGTATTTTTCGAACTTATACAACCAAAACGTGTAAAGTTAGATGTAAAATCATTATACTTGCAAGATAGCAAATTTGGATGGATTGTAACAGGAGAGTTAGGTTCCACCTGTTTGTTAAGTGTTGGAGAGTTACAAGAAAATTATTGGAATACAATAATCAATAATGAAAATAATTTGTATGGGAAACTATCTAAGATGAACCAACGTTGTATAGAGGAGAACCAAGTTCTTAAGCATTTTCAAAACACAGCAACTAGAAATAAAGAAGGACGCTTTGTACTACAGTTACCAATTAATCAAAATAACGAAAAATTAGGACATAGTATAACTATGGCTACTTCTAGATTTATGAACGTTGAAAGAAGGTTAAAGCAGGATGCGGAATTACGTATAAAATACAACAATTTCATGAGAGAATACTTAGAGATGGGACATATGCTGGAGGTTCCTTTAGAATCAAATATTCCTGAAAGGTCTTGCTACTTACCACATCACGCCGTCTTCAAGACTTCGAGCTTAACTACGAAAGTGCGGATCGTCTTTGATGCTTCTACCAAAACTTCTTCGGGTTTATCTCTTAATGATATTCTTATATATTCTATTTTCTCAATTCTAACAAGGTTTTGAAGACATCAATATGTGATTACGTTGGACATTGAAAAAATGTTTAGGCAAGTTTCTGTCGCTAAGCAAGATTGGGATCTTCAGCGCATACCGTGGCGCAGTGACCCCAGTGATATTCTCCGTACTTATCAATTGGTTACAGTAACGTATGGCACCACTCCAGCCTCATTTATGACAACACACTGTTTGTAACGTTGGCTCAACAAATGCAAACACAATATCCTAGTGCTGTTAAGGTTATCCTACAAGATTTCTACATGGATGATTTAATGACTGGCTGCGAAACTCAAGAAGGATGTATTCAATTAGAACAGAAAATAACTTCAATATTAGCCTCTGCAAGGTTACCACTTAGAAAGTGGTGCTCAAATTCATCACTTATACTGGAACGCATAAGCAAAAATGTGCATGATCCTTCATTCACCTTAGATATTTGACTCAATGATGATGTTGTCAAGTCTTTAGGGTTATGTTGGAAGCCAATACTGGATGAATTTCAGTTTAATGTCATACCTCTTCCAAAAAGAACAAGGCTCACAAAACGGATACTACTATCAGATTTAAATAAAGTATTTGATTCATTGGGGTTCCTGTCACCTGTACTTATTAAAGGGAAGATATTTGTTCAGCAGCTGTGGCAACTAAAAATTGACTGGGATACTCCTCTTTCCTGAAGAAATTCAGAGGAAATGGAAACAGTACTACACAAAGTTACACCAACTCAAGGATTTAGTGATTCCCTGGAAAAATCAACCAGCCACAAGCAACGTCGTTGAAATGCATGGCTTTTGTGATGTGTCTATTGAAGCATATGGAGCTAGCATATATGTTCGAACATTAGATCAGCAAGGATAATGGCATGCTAGGTTACTTTATTCTAAGTCTTAAGTATCTCCACTAAAAGGAACAACTATACCACGCTTGGAGCTGAGTGGAGCATTGTTGCTGGCCCAATTAGCCGAAAAGGTCGCACACACCTGGGTTATCAAGATCCAAGCTTTTAAATTTTGGACAGACTCTATGGCTGTACTTGCATGGCTCAACAGCCAGGCTTCTAGATTAAAAACATTTGTGACAAATCGGGTGTGTAAGATTCTGGAAAGCACTAACATAGAGCAGTGGATGCATGTAAAAACCGAAGATAATCAAGCAGATGGTTTGTCAAGAGGAGTAACACCACAAGTGTACAATCAAAAAGCCGGTCAGTAGGTTGTGGAAGCATTTCGCTCGTCGGGTGTCAGTATTGGTGGATGCACTTTGCTACTGGGCAGGGTACTTTTGGTGGATGTATTGAATTTGAAAGCAATGATAAATCATTGCATTCAATAAAACGATTCTGAGCGTAGCTT